>JABFAK010000270.1:0-81533 GCA_013266265.1 Fusarium sp. NRRL 66182
ACGCTCACTTACTTCTACGTGAAGGTTTACTGACATGGTACAGAGCATGGAGCTATTGGAGGAGCAGCTCAAAAGATTGGTGGTCCTCTGGCCAAGGATGGCATGATTGGAAAGCAATTCACAGCTGATGGCAGTATTGGAGGTACAGTTCAGGATAACATGGGGGGAGAGAAGAAGGCTTAATTACTTGTACAAGTTTATCAGCCAAGGGCAAATAAATGGGCAGCCTGAAGTGATAGTGTACCAAATAAGTTCAACCTGAGATATCATACATACTTGTCTTGTGAGATATGTATGTCTTGCTAGGTGCTAACATAGCTCCCACAGCCTCCCACCTCCTAATGTCTTGTACCTCATTGTGACGTGAATATCACCCTATATAAAACACGTCGAATAGCTCAGCTTACTCTGTTCATTCTTATTGGTCTGTTGTCTCCCATGATGCGTATAGCAGGACCAATATGTCCGGATACCGCTACAATATCATGTCTTGCCGAGACGCGTCTGAGCTGTAATGGAAATAGTGACGCTTTTGTGATGTGAATGAGACGCATTTGTACTGTTTTGTCTTGGTTTTCTATCTTGGCTGAGCATCTTGCTTGTCGATTCTTTGTCTTTCATTCGTTGGTCGTACATGTTCTATTGCTCATCATCGAGCCTCAATAGTACAGACTCAATACCAAGCTGTCACACGATATCATCCTGAGCAATTGTTATCTATACACAAATGTTCTACAGCTGTTCTCCATCCAAGTTCCACCATAGCGCCTAAGAATGCCCCTTTCCCTAGCATCAGCGTCCTTTCGAGTTTCGCGTCTTTCTCGTCGTTGCACTGTCCAATTAACCTTGAGAGCATACCAATCAACAATGGCTTCATCCAATTCGCAGCAGTTCTTTCACACCTCGGGAGCGACAGACGCTGTTTGGGTGCATCTGGATCCCGTCTCGAACCGACCTACTTTTACAAAGCTCAACCAAGACATTGAGACCGACGTGTGTATCATCGGTGGAGGCATTGGTGGCATCTCAACCGCCTACGAGCTCGTCAAGCGTGGACGTGAAGTCGTCCTCCTTGAAGCTCGTGAGGTCTTGTCTGGAGAGACTGGGCGTACCAGCGGACACTTGACGAATGATATGGACGATGGATATGTCGAGATTGCAAAGAAACACGGCGAGAGCGGCGCCAGAGCCATCGTCGAAAGCCATGCATGGGGAAGAGATCGCGTTGGTGAAATCTCTCAAGACCTGGGGATCGAATGCGAGTATCGCAAGCTTCCAGCTTATGAAGTATCTCAATACTCTACCAGAGACAAGAAGCAGCACGACGAGGAGATGAACGACCTGCGCAAAGAAGAGGCCATCCAGCGTAAGCTTGGAATGGACACCACTTTTAATGCAAGTCCCTGATATACCCTTCTATAATGAGCAAACTTGCTAATGCTTTACTAGGACTCATTGACTGTCCGTGGCTGGGACGGAGCTGTTGACCAACGAGGAGGCCTAGTCATTCAGAACCAGGCAGCTTTCCATCCCACAAAGTACCTCACCGGAGTTCTCAAGTGGCTCGCAGAGCAGCCCAACTTTCGCTGCTTTGACCAGACCCGCGTCATGTCTGTAGAAGAAAAGGGAATCGAAGTCTTGGGCATTGGCAACAAGTCCGTCTACGTGTCCACGTCCGACTCCAAAACCGTCAAGTGTAGCAACGCCGTCGAAGCAACATGCGTGCCTCTACAGAAGCTCAGTGTGATTGCTCAGATGGAATTCATGCGATCTTACTGCATTGCTGCGCGGGTCCCCAAGGGTTCAATCGAAGATTGTCTTGTTTACGACCAGGCTGAGGAGTACAAATACATTCGCCTAACAGCATGCGATGACCAGCACGACTACATCGTTGTTGGAGGCTGCGATCACAAGGTAGGCCAAGAGGACACGACGACTGAGTTTCAGGAGCTTGAGAACTGGACGCGTGGACGCTTCTCTCAAGTTGGGTCCGTCGACTATCGCTGGAGCGGCCAGATCTTTGATCCTGTGGACTTTGTGCAGTTCATTGGCAAGAATCAGGGCAATCATCACATCTATATCATCACTGGCGACTCAGGTGATGGCTTGACACATGGCGTGCTGGCTGGTCGCTTGATTGCAGATGAGATCGACGGCGTTGCGAATCCGTGGGCGAGCGTCTACTCACCCAAGCGTATTGCTTCCATGGTCAAGTCGTTGCCGAGCATGATTGGACATGACTTGCAGATTAATGCGCAGTATAAGAGATTTCTGCAGTCGGATATCACTGACATTGAGGATCTTGGACGAGGAATGGGCGGTGTTTTGAACAAGGTAGGTTTTTTTTTTTTTTTTTGAATATGATTCATTCACTTTAGCATAAACTAATGTTTCTTCAGCCCGGCTCAAAGCCTATTGCAGTCTACAAAGACGAGGAGGGTTATGTCAAGCAGTACAGCGCTCTGTGCCCACACATGAAGGGTGTGGTGTGCTGGAACACGACGGAAAAGAGCTTTGACTGTCCTGTTCACGGAAGTCGATTCTCGAGGGAGGGTATCTGTATTATGGGGCCGTCCAAGGGTAATTTGGCGCCTGTGGATGATGCTGGCAAGACGGACCAGGAGAGTGTAGCTGGAAGCTAGAGCATGACTTGAAGGGGAGGTCAGGGAATTGGTTGACGTTGAGAGGTAGTCTTGCAGATGAATCAACGCCTGTACTCGCTAAAATCATGTGAAATTCATTAAAAGTATACGGAGTAGTCTACGTCCTAACTTGGCCTTGTCGGTGAATACGATATACGCCCACACTTTAACCTGGTCTTGAGGTGACAGCTCGACGCGCGTCTGCGTACCAATAGACGACTTTGCACTCGAATTCACCCGAGATCACATCCAATCATTGATCTATTTTATTAGGAATCCTTGTCTCATCTCACGTCAGACAAATATCATGCCACCCGAGCAATCCGATCAAGTGGTGGACAAAAAGGGGATACAACACCTCACCGTCAACTGCACCAGCAAACCATCTGAGTATTAATGTCTTCTATGCGGGGTAATCAACTGATGACGCCAACATCTGCCCCGGAGTTTAATCTACTGGTCCGTGGTGAAAGCGTCATCTCCCCATCGTCTGAGCATGACTTTGATATAGGCATATCAGGTCCAAGAATCATTGACAGTTTCAGTCTGATATATCAGCACCTACATAGCTAGCAAGCTTCTGTCTTGCTCTACTCGACATATCATTGTGGTGATAACTAGCTAAATCCCTCATCCAACATGAGGTCTCTTCTCGCCCTCACTCTGGCTACGGCCACTTCGGCCATCGTCCTCCCCGAATCGTTCGAGAACCTCAACGCCTTCAAGGACGATCTCAAGCAAACCTTGGAAGCAATCCCCGATCGTCTGCGTGAGTCCCTCAACGAGATCACTGAGCAGCTCTCCACCGGCGTCTCAACCGCCATCCACAACAAGCTCCAGGATGAAGAGGCTTTTGTCAGCGACTCGGACTCGGATGCCGAGTACACCATCGACATGACGGGCGGTGACCACTCGGACAAGACCATTTGGGAGATTCTTGCTGAGAGTGATTACACCAAGGAGTTCTTTACGCTTGTCAAGGAGCACGAAAAGTTTGGCAAGCTTTTGAACAGCACCGATGCTAATTATACGCTCTTTGCTCCTATCGACAAGGCTTTTGAGCATCTTCCACACGACCGCAAGCCCAGTGATGAGTTTGTCGACAAGGTGCTCCACTATCACCTCGGTCTGGGTGACTATCCCGCCGGAAGAATTCTGTTCACGCACACTCTTCCTACGTCCCTCGAGGAGCCATTGCTCGGCGACAAGCCTCAGCGTCTTCGAACCAGTGTTGGAGTTTCTGGCGTGAGAGTTAACCTCTACAGCAAGGTTGTAGCACTCAACATTGTATGTCTCGATGATGGGCCTGGTGATGGAGAAGCGAAACTGACACGCTTGTAGAAAGCAAAGAACGGCTACATCCACGCCGTCAACAAGATCCTCGTCCCACCGCCCTTTATCGGCAAGGAAATCAGCCTCTTCCCCGCGCAATTCTCGACTCTTCTTCTCGCCTACGACAGGACCGAGTTCGTCAAGTATATCCACCACGTCCCCATGATCGGCAGCACCGTCTTTGCCCCCTCCAACGAGGCCTGGAAGCGTCTCGGACCCAGGGCGAACGCTTTCCTTTTCAACACCGAGACGGGAAAGAAGTATCTCACTGCTCTGCTCAAGTATCAGATCGTGCCCAACATCACCGTGTACAGTGATGAGATTTACTACGGTGATGAGAAGAACAAGGTCTCCAAGAAGATGCTGTATGGTGATGATTTCTACATTGAGTTGCCCACCTTGCTTGAGAAGAATCTTGGTGTTGATATCCACACGTGGAAGGGCTGGACTACGATTGTCATCAACGGCCATGTCGTCGTTGGCTTCGAGGATGGTATTGGAAAGAACGGTGTCATTCAAGTTCCTCGCAACGTTCCTCTTCCCCCACACAGGAAGGGTGAGCATTATTACGAGACCGATGGAGAGATTGAGGTTAATGATCTTATCGAGAGACTCCAGCCCTATCTCGAAGAGGGTGAGGCTGATGAGGGCGATTATCAGGATGGCGAGCTTTAAGGAGATGCATATACAACGTGCTGTTGGAGAGGGTGGCGCAAGGATGGGACTGTATGATAAGAGAGGAGGATATAGTCAGCATGAATATTTAGTTAGCAGTACCCCTGTTGGAATGATGATTTATATGATGGATGATTTATATGATGGCTCCATCTTGGCTTTACTCGTAGTGCTCGACAGAGATGGCGGGCCCCGATCTCTCAGTCAGCTTTAGAGATTCTACTACAGACTCTGCCCAATGTTGATAGTTTGTTTATCTATTCTGTGTGCTGTGTATAGTTAGTGATTGACAACCACGCTTTAGTCGAGCCTCCCAAGCCACATCCCATTCAACCAAGTGACGCTCCGGATACTTATCCCAAGGCTTTGAATGACCAAAGTCTATTATACTGTATTGTTCTGTTGGCTAAAACCCTTTAGCTGCATCCCAAGATAGTACTTCTAGTAAACAAAGAATCCCTTGGTAATCGTCGTGTGCAACATGCCGAGAGGAATAGAATCACGCCTGGGATGCTGCCGAATGGTAGGGAATAGTAGCACGTGACTGTCCAACAGATCATTTTCAGGCTCCGTGCTATTACTCCTGCATCAGACAAAGCTGATATCACATATCTCAACTCCCTGCTGAAGCCATTCGTATCCGTAACGCCATGGAAACGTCTTCGATAAACATACCGAGCCATATGCGGGGAAACAAGACTGTAGGTGCTGGCCTTTCATCGTGGGTGCTCCGTCTCGACGCCGTAGCGAAATGTTACAGCTCGGCTGAGGACGATTATAAAGCTCGAGAGATCGCAGTGTACGAGCGCCTCGGATCCGCTGGCGATCATCACAAAGGAGTCATGCGGTACTACGGTGTCTTGGATAACGCAGGCGTACTTGTTCAATTTGCACGACACGGCTCCATACGACAATACTACAGCCGACTTGAGCAGCACGAAGACGTCCCCCTCTCAACCAGAACGCGTTGGATCGAGCAGACAGCCGAGGCGATCGCGTTTATACATTCCAAAGGCGTGATCCACTGTGACATCTCGAGCAATAATGTCTTTCTGGATGAAAATCTGAATGCCATTGTTGGCGATTTTTCTGGATCCTCTCTTGATGGGTCACCCTGTCTGAGCTGGTATGAGGCAAGCCACTCACACCCTGATATGTCGATACCATCTATTCCGACCGACATATTTGCCCTTGGTTCTACTTTCTACGAGATCCTGCTGGGAAAGAAGCCTTTCGCGGGGTTGGATGAATGCTCTATCGAGGAGTCGATTCGAGCCGGTCGTTTCCCGAACTTGGAGGCCCTTCCATCTCTCCAGATGTGCATCAACAAGTGCTGGCACCAACACTACGAGAGTGTTGATGAGGTCTTGGAGGATATAAGACAGCAGGTAACTTTGGGGCTGGCACCCACGGACTTTGATTTGCCAGCTAATGCCCACTAGTGCATCGTGTTGTCGCCTCCTCCCAAAGAAATAACCGAGACAGTTTCGGTATCTGTGCTCTGACATTTATATCCCTCCTTCAGTTGATTTGGTGGATGAGGCCCGCCAAGTTACTCGAGAGCCATTAGGGCGTGGCTTCGGATAGTAGACAACGGATCACCGTTCAGCTACTAGGTAGAAGCTGCGGACACAGTGGGCAGTTAGCCGGGCATCTGGTGGAACCAAGCTGGATCTCGTTGGCTGTATCATGAACCTCCAACGTCGTCCTCGTGATATCCAAACAAAGCCTCTATAGCGTATTGTAACTGCTGGGAATAGTACATACGACCAAAGCTCGAAGAGAATACAGGATCCCGTCTGCTCTCCTTCAGTCAAGCTTCGAAGCGCCGGATTAGTAGTTGGGTCGGTGACGACCAGCGAATCCCCGGTGTTGTATGTTTTTGCTGATTTATTTTTTGACTGTCGTGATGTCTTTGACTAATAGCAGCAGGTTTATGCAATTTCTGTAACTTGTGTGGAAAGCTACTACTTTGAAAATAGAAAGCAACTAAATGGTTTCATAAGAAAGAAAATGCGAGGGCACACACCCTCCACCCTTATTAGGTGGAAACAGGTATTTATTCTAATTCAAGCTAGAACTTTATACTGTACGTGTTGTTTGGGTTGTAGATGGCTTGGTTAATAACACCCCGGTCTAATAGGGCTCGTAACATAACCGCGAGTAAATGAATATACAATAGAACTCAACAGCTCTTAACCCTTGGAGATGTATTGAAGCACAGGTTGAAAGAATACAATAACTACAGACTAGATAGTAGTAACCCACCAGTAGCTATTCTTAGCTATTCAAGTAATACTGCTCTACTCTCTGTCTGAGAAGCCGCCTCTCAACATGACTTGTTCTAGCAGTCAGCCCCTTGGCTACGGATGAACTCTATATAAAACGCCTAGCCTGGGGACTTGGTATCTACAAAGATATATAGTAAGATAGTCAGATCCGGCTGCAGATTTATCTGTAAAATGTCTGATTTCGCAGCAAGTAGATAGACCCTTGCACGACTAAGCACAACATACAAGACTCCATTCACGTCAGCGAGCTTCGAAACAGCAATTCACCAGCCATCATTTCACAAAAGTCTGCAACAATTGGTTCAATACTATGCATCTTGATAACGACCCTGCTTACATCGTACAGAGACCCTCTATGAGGGATTAACTCTGGCCTGGACTTGGTCTGGCTCTGCAACCCTGTCCCCGAGCCTCGAGCACCGCATACCAGGAGTCAGTCACGTCAGTGAGACCAGACCAATAGCAAATCAGCTCAGTCTTTGCAGATTCGGATACATGACTCCTGTCGTCGGATATCGACGCTGATCGCGAGTCGGAGACGGCAAAGTCTTGTTGACGCCATTTGCATGCAGGATGAGCTGTGAGAAACGTATACGCCTATTGGATCTCCCACCATGTTATCCCGCGTTTCATCCTACCTGCTCGCCACGCAGCCTTAGTATACCGGGCCCTGCGCGACGCTTCTCCTCGAAGCAGTAAATCTTGAAGGCGAGCAGCGGGGTTGGGCGACAGACGGTGTAACCATGAGTAGCAGACGTTGTAACAGTAGAGGTCCAGATAAGCTTAAAAGAAACACTTTTCACTACAGTGAATTCATATCGTTGCTCTCCACTTGTGACTTTCTTTGTCTGAGATACTCCAGAATGGCAGACATCAGTAAAGAGTTGTCGACCGAAAAGGTCCAGACCGCGCAGGATCATGCCGCTGTGTCTGACTCGGATAACACAGTCGTTGGTGTTTTGCAAGAGAAGCCCAAGAGCAGCTGGAAGTCGTATATCTGGGATACGTTTGACAAGTCACCCGAGGAGCGCAAGTTTCTGTTCAAGCTTGATGCTGCTCTCATGACGTTGGCGTCGTTGGGGTATTTTATCAAATATCTTGATCAGGTAAGAAACGTGTATTGAGCTGCTCGGTATTGGATGACACTAACTCGATAGGTCAATATCAACAACGCCTTTGTATCGGGCATGAAGGAGGATATGGGTCTTTGGGGCAACGAGTTGAACTACATGCAGACGTGCTGGACTGTTGGATATGTTATTGGCGAGATTCCTAGGTTTGTTCCCCTACGGCTTCATCACCAGACAAGTACTGACTCCTCAGCAACATGCTGTTAACCCGCATCCGGCCGAGTATCTGGATTCCCGCCTGCGAAGTACGTCCACGCCATCCCTCCCACGTCCTCTTGCTAACAGCCATCAGGTAACCTGGTCCGTACTCACCATCCTTCTCACGCAATGCACAAACGCCACTCAGCTCTACGTCCTCCGCTTCTTCATCGGTCTCGCCGAGAGCACCTTTTACCCTGGCATGCAGTACATCGTCGGCTCCTGGTACCGCAAAGACGAACTCGCCAAGCGATCCTGTCTGTTCCACGCCATGGGGAACGTAGGGTCCATGGTCTCGGGCTATCTCATGGCTGGGTCGCACAATCTCGACGGCGTACACGGATATCACGGATGGCAGTGGTTGTTTATAACCAACACAATTGTGTCGCTGCCCATCGCCATCTCGGGCTTCTTCTTCCTGCCGGATTTGCCTGAGATCACCAAAGCATGGTACTTTACACCTGAGGAAATTGCCCTTGCGAAGAAGCGGATGGAGCTTGAGGGTCGAGCGCAGAGGTCGCCGTATACAAAGGCCAAGTTCAACAAGATCTTTTCGAGCTGGCGCATCTATTCGCTTGTCATGCTCTATATTCTCTTCAACAACGGCAACGGAGGCTCGTCGCAACCTGCGTTTCCTCTCTGGCTGAAGGACCAAGGCTACTCGATCCGAGACGTCAATCTCTACCCTACCATCGTCGAAGTCATCAGCGTCGTCACAACCCTCATCTACGCGTGGACATCGGACAGTCTCTTCCGCGGTGCGCGCTGGCCAGCGATTGTCTTTTCGGGTCTCGTCAAGATCATCGCCTACGGCGGCCTCACAGCTTGGAAAGTCCCAACGCCGTTCATCTGGGCGTGCTTCATGCTCTGTGGTTTCGGCGGCGGTATCAGCGGGTTGACGTTTGCTTGGGCGCATGAGATCTGCAGCGATGACAACGAGGAGAGAGCTCTTGTTACGGGTGCGATGAACCAGATGGCGTACGTCTTTCAGGCCTGGTTGCCGTTGATTATCTGGCAGCAGGTTGAGGCACCGAGCTATCCAAAGGGGTATCCGACCATGGTTGCTCTGTCGGTTGCTTTGATTGCGAATGCTTTTGTTATTCGGTGGTTGCATAAGAAGCAAGACAAGAGTAAGAGACAAGCGTTGGTTGGTGAGGCTTAGCGATGGATGGTCATCAGTAGGATAAGCGATAATGAAGTGGTGATTGTGATTGTGTTGTCTATTCTATTTCGTCGAGTTGTTATCAGTGTGAGTGACGAAAACACGACATCCATCTATAACCTGCCTGCCCTAACCGTGGTATCATAAACCTGTAGCCCATCCATCTCCCATCACGTAGCTGAATAGCCTCCATCTACGAAGAGAGTCTGCCCCGTCACAGCAGCGCTCGCATCACTCGCCAGGTAGATGGCAACACCCGCAAAGTCCTTTGGTATACCATTCCTCCCAATCATGGTTCGTTTGGCATGAGCCTCGGCCTTTGCAGGATCACCAAAGGTTGCGCGCGTCATTGGTGTGTCGACTACGCCTGGTGCAACGGCGTTGCAGAGAACTCCCTGTCTAGACCAAGCCTCTGCCTGAGATCGTGTCAAGCCTAGAAGGCCGGCTTTGGATGCTCCGTAGGCGCCGCTGTTGCCATAGGCGCGATGGGCCTGTTGGCTGATGATGTTGATGATTCGACCCCATCCTTGCTCAGCCATCTTTGGTCCAAAGGCCTGGCCGAGGATGAATGGCGCTGTGAGGTTCACCGAGATGGTCTCATCCCAGGCGCCTTGAGAGATGTCGTTCATGTGCGGTCTGTAGTTGACACCCGCAGCATTGATGAGGATATCGGGTGTTCCGACATTGGATACTATGGCGTGGATCAGATCCCGCACAGAGCCTTGGTCTGAGAGATCTGCGACGATGGCTTCGGCCGTGACGTGAAGATCGGCGAGGTGGTCGATGGTATCTTGGAGAGGCTTTGGGCGTCGCGCCACGAGAACAATGCGACAGCCTGAGCGGCCCAGAGCAATGGCCATCTCACGGCCGATCCCAGAGCTGCCGCCTGTTATGACGGCGACTTTGCCGACGAGGTTGAAGAGGCTGAAGAGGTAGCTCGAGATAGCTTGACCGCTTGGGGCCATGGCGGTGAGTGCTGATGGGGACGAGGATAGTGTGCGTATGGAGAGATGAGGATGGAACGATGGAGTAGTAGCGCACCTGAGTGAGGGTCGAGAAGAGTTGTATTGAAAGCTGCGCGTGTTGAAGGTTTGTGTCTCGTGGACGATATCGGCTGACGCTTGGAGTCGGTTCACGAGGTCTTGTCTATTGAGCCGTGTTTACAATAGTACACACATGCGGGGTAGATATGATGATAACCTTACTTAGCGTTAACATTAACTAGTGAGTACCTAACTAAAAAGACAAGATTTTAAAAATCATGAAAATGATATAATCTGGTCAAGAATATTATCATGAATCATGAATCATGAATCAATATCAATACATAGTCTAATATACCAGCACCATAATAATGGATAAACATTCATGCTGTCTCGGCCTTGACCAGAACCAACCACCATGTCTCAGCCCCAATATCAACAACACCAGGTCCCTCAGTCTCCAGAGGAGCAATACAGTCTCTCAGAGCACTCCAAGGACCCAGAGGCCCTGCATCCTTTCCATCTGCCGACGCCTCCAGCAAAGCCTTGACAGAGACACCCACAACCTCTGAAAGCTGATCAGTATTGACCAACGTCGCGTGCAATCCTCTCTTGTTGAGCCATTTGTGGTTTGCGACGGCCACGTACGCAACAGCCCTCTCCGCTGGAGTCTTGGGTCGGCTCAGCACCACGGCGATAGCATGGATGGGAAAGCTGCAGACTGTTCCTACTGCACCGAGGACAGCGCCTAGAGGAATGGTGATGGCGCCGCCAATCACTGCGCTGACTGCGCCGAGATAGTTCTTGTTCTTTGCGCGTCTTGAGATGGTGCTTCCCACGTCCTTGACCGAGGCTTCAACGGTTTTGACGTAGTTTGCGGGATATTGGCCGATCTTGTTGGCGACGTCGCCCGCGTGATTGATTGCGCGATCACCCACTTTGGCTGTCATGAAGGCTGATATCGTGTCGAGAAAGGACGTCCATGCTTGGTGGGTGATGCCATGGCCGAGAAGAGCTGGGGCGTAGGCGTTGAGAAATGGGGATGATTGCGTTGGGCTTTGCTGTGGAATCGCGATGGGCGGTTCTCGGCTTGCTGATGCTTCCGAGTATGTGGGTAGAGCAGAGTCAGAGTCAGAGTCAGAAGGAAAATTGAAGGGGTTCTCTGCTGTGGGAAGCTTGGGAGAGTCGGCGGATGAGGTGACCCGACGTTGCGTTGATGCTGAAGAGGGACCTGCTGGAGAATGAGCGTCGTACGCTGGTGCTGGGGCTTCTTCAGGTCGGGTCTTGCTGGCGAGATGCTCTTCTTGCTTGGTGACAGACATGGTTGATGATGGAATATAGTGCAAGAGTCAAGGTTGAAGCGGGTGAGCGTGTTGACATTGTAGGAATGAGTGATGTCTTGTATCTTCAAGATAAAACACCTCAGTCCATCTGCCACTTCGTCATCAGACGCCATCATCATCTCAACAGCAACGTTTCAGCCCTAGCATCTCACTCGCGTCTATCCGACAGCCCAGTAGGAGACGCCGTTCAAGCCCAAACCTTGCTATTTCGGACCCGGTTCCTCGAATGACTTGACTCATATGGTTAGTCCTTTGTCTGCTGCGGGGGATCCGATTCCCTGCACATTGCGTGGCTTACCTTGACTCGTCTGATACGACAACGAACCATGTCCAACAGACTTGTCAATGGTCATACTGGCATGTATACACGTCCTGCAGCTTCATTATGTGGTAGCGATCGTATGCTTCAGCATGCGCTGCGCTGACCCAGCGACCCCTGAAAGTCTGGGTGCGTAAGAAATGTAAATCAATTCAAACTATCCCATATAAATACACCGGCCAACCACGCCAAACACCAGCGTTAAACATCCCGAGCAAACCACAGCAACTGAAGCAATTACTCGTCAAAATAGACTCCTCGCTTAGCCGACCTTATTAGTCACGCTTGAGCCCTTGATACGAGGCACAAGAACTCTGTTGTTTCGATATACGTACTCAAGCTCAGTACGGGTACCTCGATCCTCTTGGAAAGACACTCGGATGATACGGGTCACCACTTTGAGAACTTTTGAATATTCGGGGTAGTCTTGCTTGACGTCGAGTTTCACGAGTTTCAGCGTATCGTTCTCCTTGCGAGCGCCGCGCGCAAACCGGGTGACGACGCTCATGTCGCGTTGTGAGACTGCATCTGGACCCTCTGCTTTCATGCTGACCCATAGAACATTCTTGGCTCCTGAGAGCGACTGGTACTGCGCTAGCGAATGGGTTTCATCATCGAGAATAACATATACACATCTTGGGGAGATGTCATCGGGTAACGTGTGGGTGATGGTGGACGCTGTGCCGTTGTGCGCCAACAGTGGCGCCAACTGCTCTGCGAAGCCAGACAGGTTCCCTGAAATGATGTTCACCATTGGGTTTTGGGTCGAGGCTACGGCAGTTGATATCACACAATAGCCTGATTGCCCGATGTGATCAAAGGTCCTCGTTGCCGGTTCAAGTCCGCTGAAGCCGTTGTCTCGAAGGAGCTCGGTCCATTCACCGGATGTAGGATATGGTAGCTGCTCACACCGTTCATCTATGCGAGTCTTAGTGCATGATGATGGCTGGAAACTGTTAGCACATACCTGACCACATGCACTCGTTCATGCCCAAGATGAGGCTGTAGGCTGGTGATACATCAGACAATCCAATAAGAGCCAAAACACCGCCGGGGACAAGAAGCTGTCGCAGATTCGCTACCGTCTCTTCGATCGAGTTTGAAGCATGAAGAAGATTATTCACCACGACCACGTCGTAGAGGGCGGAACTGTATCCTTGTCCTAGAGGGTCCTGATTTACATCCAACTTCTTGACCTTGATAAAATCTCCCTTGTCAATGTTGGACGTGACTTGCTCCAACACGGAAAGTGACTTGTCGGTCATGGTGAAAGTCATATTGTCCTGTCCTGTAAGGGCTGAGATAACAGTCTCTGTGGTGTTGCTTGTAGTGGCGCCTACTTCAAGGATATTCAAAACAGGCTTCTTGGTGGCGTAAGACGACAAGTATGCTCGAAGATGGGATCGCGTCTTCTGAACCAGCTCCATGCCATCTTGCATCCGGTTGGTTCTATTACCTTGTAGCAGTAATGGCATCGGATCAATACTGCCGTTGAGAATACCACCAAGATTGGGACCAAGTTTTGCAAGGAGCTCGCCTTCAACACCCATGTGCATGAGGGAAGAGAGGATCTCAATCGTGACGGTCATGGACACAGGGCCCAATACCAATTTGCTTGCCTCGGAAGAGTTGTAGCTTTGCATCCATCGATACAGCTGCTTGCGATAGCCGAGCAGTTTCGAAGGGTCAAAGTCCGGGTCGTCCAGGGGAATGTTGTTTAGTGATGCTCGAATGATGAGGGCTGCGGCGCGAGCGAGTGTCACTTGGTGATCAGCGGTTGCTTTGCACAGTGGTGTTCGAGGCCTCAGCTCAAGACCTGTAAAGAAGTTTGCATCGGTCTCCCACTCTACGTGGAAGACTGAGTCCCAGTCATGGTCATCTTGGACCAAGGGCTGGTGCTCGTTGATGATGATTGGTTCCACTGTTGACATGACTAGGAACGATTGAGGGAGGGACTGAGTCTATGATGTCTTTGACCGCGGAGAGGCAGTGGGTGATATGTGAGATGAGTAGTAGCATACGGTTAGATAAGTAGCTTCAGGGATATTGAGAGCTCTGCAAGTCCCTACACCAAGCACGGTTATTATACAGCTCCAGGATCTGGACAAGTCTCACCACTTTGGGGTGTTTGCGGCTCCGAGGTATCTTTGGGGTCCCCCGGAGCTGAACCCAAGACCCCACGGGGAAACCCCCCGCCGATGCTCCGATACGTGCCCGCGTCTCCTCGTATCATTGTCAGCGAAAGCATCTGACCTGTGACACTTTGTCTCCTGATTAGAGAGATGCATCTTGGGTATCTTGGGGAAGCTCATCAAACCCCCACGGTTCCAGCTGAGGCAGTTGAGAAACAGATCATGTGTTGTAGGATAGATTGTCGACTTATCGCGTCTATAGATACTCGCCATAAATGTTACATATATGCAGTAAACAGTTGATCAAAGTAGAAGTATCCGTGACAATCAGACTAGTCAAGGTAATAGCAATTCCATCGCATCAATTCAGGCGGGAGATGTCATGACTAGATTGGCGCGATTATCTCCGGATCCGGAGATGCCAGGAACTCGGAAGTATCGGGGCTGTTAGTCAAAAGAGCACAGCAACCGACATGTGACGCTCATGTCTCACCACGTCTCTCTTTGCTTGGGAAATGGGGTGAGACATCGAGGTCCTCCTCCTCGGCACAATCTGGCTGAAACAGTAGCATCTGATTCTGGTAGCTACTCATTTCATCATCAAGATAGTGCCAGTCAAGGGCCAGCATGAAAAGTCTTGTAGTCTATTATTCTTGATATCGAGATTGATGGAGTCTATAAAAACAATAGGGTTCAGCAACTGAAGCTGTGATTATATTCTATTCAACAATATATACATTACTAAACCACAAGACTATCTGTCCTGCTACCACCCAAGAAGATCAAGTCAAAAACACACCCAAAGTCGTAAAGATCTCCTCACTCGATATCGGAGATGGAGGGACGCTGGCAGCCAGCCATAGAAATGGAGCAGCCATGCTCAGGCGGCTCGTTGACAAAGATAGCAGGAAGGTTGAAGTAGCAAGTAGGAATCTCACCCCATCCCATGTTGTTCACGTCAACATCCCCAGCATCGCTGAGGGCACAGTCGAGAACGGCGCGGTAGTACTGCTCGCGGTTGCCGAGGCCATAAGAGGCCATCTTCTCGTAGATGTCATCGCCGACATTCTCAACATTGATGCTGTTGGCGTTGTATCGCATGATGTAGAAGCAGTACTCCTCTCCATCCCTGAGGGCCATCCACTGACGACCAGGGGCGTAGCCACACTCCTCCCGAGTCTTGACGTTGTCACGTCTGTCGGCGACGAGTCGCAGGTTGGCTGCCTTCATCACATCGTTGGCCACCTTTGACTTGATGTTGTTGCTGATGGACGAGATAGCAAGTCGTACAGCCTCGGCGTCGTCGTCGATGAGGAACCAGCCGCCATTGAAGAACTTGGCAATGCTGCTCTCATACGTGTCCCACTTGGGGGCAGGGAGCGAGCCGTACTCTTCTGGGCTTGTACCGCCACCCGTAGCAATGCGGAGGATGCCCTCGAGCTTGTTGCTGGCTGCTTCAAACACATCAGCCAGAGCAGAGGCGATGCTGCCTGTGTCAATCTCATCGGGGCCAACCTCTCCAGCGAGACCGGAGAAGATACCGCCGAGCAATCCAAAGCCAGCAGCGATGCCGCTACCCTGTCCAACGAGTTAGTTCCGTCATCTTGATAAAGGCAGAAGGGGAGGTGGGAAACGTACGGCTCCGGGAACAAGTCCGCCGATAGCGTTGCCCATGGTAGACGCAGCAGCCAGCCAGGCAAAGACATTGCTGGGATCGTCCTGGTTACCCTGAAAGTCGCTGACCATCTGATCAATCTTCAAGCCGCTGATGAGGGTCTCCTCGGTGAGCTGGCGGTTGAGCTCGTTAAACTTGGCGTGCATGCCCTTGACGGCCTGGAAGATCCAGTATGAGTTCTTGCCGATGGCACCGCCATCTTGGCCGTGCTGGTCGAACTGATCCTCGCAGCTCAAGCCGTTCATGGGATTGCATTCACTGCCGAGGACAGCACAGCCAGCCGCACCGGACTTGCCAGAGGTGCCCTTCATGACCTGGTCCTCGACATTCTTGACCCAGTTGTTCTCGTGCTCTGTGCTAACAGATTAGTACTGGCCGAGCTGTGTCGGTTGCAGAGAGACTTACCCCACTGTGCCTTGATGAACAAGTCAAGCTGGACACCAGCGGCAGAATCCTCCCAGAGCTTCTCGACACCTTCTGGTGTTCTCAAGTCCCAGCCTTTGCAGAGGGTCTCCTTGCTGTCCCAAGGCTCTTGTCTCTTTGAGACGGGGGAGGCTTTGGCCAAGGCGGCGATCGCCAAGAGAGCGGTAGTGGACTTCATTGTCAAAGAGGGGAGGATGAGAGATGTGTTGTAAAGAATGAATGTAGTGAATGTACTGCAATGATCGAAGCGTACTGAAGAAAGAAGTATGTTGAATAGGAGTAGGTCATGAATTATATACATTTCTGAATCTTGACCTTTTGTTTGATCCAATAACCCCCATACTCTGACAATGCCTCCATCAGCCTTGCTGCATAACATGGAGTCTGTCGATACTACTCTTTAGCGAGATCATTATCGGCCTTCATGTCAGATAGGATCCGGTTCCTGGGACTTGCCCTTGACGGGAGGAGCCGTGCATCGTCCCAACCCCAGAAGCATGGGTTAATTATTTCTCAATGGCCGTCAGAATTGCCCTGAAACTCGCAATAAGTTGCTGCCAAGGTCAGCCTTGGACCCGTGATGGAAGGTCAACTGTGGAGGTTTGTCAGACTCGGTGGATAACGAACCTGTGCTTACGCTGTGTTGATACTACATGGGTCCATACAACGGAAAGTGGGTGAACTTCAAGTGCCGTGAGCAAGTTCGGAGAATAAAACTATTATAGTGACGTAGCTAGAATCAGGGGAAACGCATGTGTAGTCAGAGTAGCAAGCCAGTATGATGAGTTGACTGCAGTTGACGACTGCTCACTCACAGCACGATTCGAAAAGATGGAATCACCCAGTAATCAAAAGGTCTTGCCAACAGACAGAATCCTTCAAATACGCTCCCCGAGAATCTTCGGCCAACCCTGACAAGAATACGAACGAGTCAACGTGCACGCACGGCTTGGTCGTTGCTAACTCGAGCCTTGGCAGATGGATTCATAAGGCTTGCCCTTGCATTTGAGAATAAGATCGACCCAAAGTTCTTGAACCATTCTCCTTGAGAACGCTCATCACATTGACAGACAAGGATACGCAAGGGCAGTGCGTCGAGATGTTAGGATATGTAAAGAGTAGAGTTGCAATCTGGGGACTTGGCATAATTTCGTGTCATAGCCGAATCTCCACTCCTAGAGTAATACTGGGCAAAATCGACAGTGCCAGGGGAGATATTATGCCACATTTAATGTAGCATTTGTCTGCTCAGCCCCGTCGTTTGTGCAACGGATCGTGGACAGGTTGACTTGCACAGCCGCAAACGTGATATGTTGTTGTGTCAGGGAACTTTGGGTTATCCAGTTTTACAATTTGCCGGTTCTATTAAAAGATACATCACGCTTGCGCAGGGAAGAACCTTTCAATCACGAGTCAAGCTGAGGGCTGGATCCCAAACTTTCAAGTCAGTCAGTCAGTGCATTATCCTCGAAACTGGTCAGACTATATACAGAGACTACCCTGCGGTCCCTCCATTTACTTGCGCGCCGGTGGATCGGGAAGCTTGTAGGTGAACGACAACAAGTGATCAAGATGCTGAGAAGCAATGTACTCTTCATAGCTTGCAGTCTTGACCGGTTTCTTCAGCTGCTCCGGGGTAATGACACCCTCAATTCCTTCGGTGTAGTGGTGCTCGTTCAAATATGCAGCTCCATCCAGAACCTCAAAAGGTAGACCTGTCCTATGATGCATCTCATCCTCCGTCAGCTGCTCAAACTTGGCCCCCTTTCCGGTCACTTTATTCCAAATGTCGAGAATCGCAGGGACAGTCAAGTCACTGTCGTAGGCTAGTAGTTTAGTTCCAGCTGGTTCCTCCTCCACTAGAGCCTGTACAAAGGGACCGGTCGATTTCTCGGTATCAAGGATGGGGAGCTTCATCTCCTTGGATGAAGGGAGAAGCATCTCGTATTCTCCATCGGCGTTTTTCTTGGGGTACAGGAAGGCATTGGTGGCATAAACGCCGACATAGATGAATGATGTCTTTTTAGAAAGCTCAGGCATCTCAGTCTCGATGAGCTTGACAGCTGCGGCCTTGGTCTCCCAATGGTACGAATGAGAATACTTGCCCTTGGACACTTGATTCATAGGACCCAGAGCAGAGTAAATGTACTTTTCCAAAGTAGGTATCTTTTGAGCGGCGAGTGCAGCGTTTCGAGCATGCGAGATTTCTGTGTCAAATCCAAGCTTCTGGCTCTCGGGTTGAGGCTTTCCATCAGCCAAGGCACCGAGGTAGGTTGCCCAGAAATCGGTGTTGACAAAAATAGCATGGACGCCTTCAAAGGCTTTAGCGAGAGATTCGACGTTTCCAAGATGGGCTTCTACGACCTCGGCGCCGAGCATCTTGAGAGCTGCGGCTTTGGGGGAGGTTGATCGGCGGGTGAGGGCCCGGACGTGCCAGTCGGGGAGGTTGAGAAATGTTCTGGCGACGGAGCCACCTTGGGTACCGGTTGCTCCGACGATGGCCATGATCTTTTTAGAAGACATTGTGGTGTGTTGAAGATAGGTGATGTTATGTAAGATGAAGGGGGTGATGGTGGTGGTTTGGAAAGACAACTCAAGGCTTGGACTTGTGTGCGTGTATTGTGGTTTGGATTTATTTGTGAATCATCATCTAGATGGCGATTAACCAAGTTATTTAAAGTACATCTCCTCTCGGTCTTTAGTGAGTCTCTTGTCCATCTCAGTGACTGTCTGATTATAAACTCGGTTCCTTGGTGGCGATACCCTCAGTCGCCGACTGGACTCAGGAACAGTAAGCCATGTATCATGACCCTCTGATCTGAGCACAAGCTAGTTCTGATTGGTTCAAAAACCGTAAGCCAGTTTGCCTCCACCTCATCGGACTTAAGACTTGGCCACGGACCAAATCTCGAGGGGCATGCAGTCGCTATTTGGGTCGTATCATCTGCTCAGAGAGCTATAGACAAAAAATGGACAGCGTCTATGCGACTAATGAACCACCTGGCGACTCTAACAAGCGAAAAAGCCCACGTAGCGAGGATGGTATCGATACAAATCCACCCGTCAAGCGCCGGGTTCTAACGGAGGCGAGGAGGGAGCAGAACCGTTTGGCACAAAAAGCATATCGTCTGTCGACCACCAGATCGTGCCCAAGTATCACATCACTAACATGGTTCTATAGGTCAACGCCAGAAACAGCAGCGACAGCTATTGAAAGAAGCAAAGGCGCGGTCTAGTTCCATATCACGACTCAGACCACTCCTGCAGCGTCCTGTTGCATCAAAAAACGACCAAGACTCTACCGTTAGTCAGAGAACAACAGAGAGTCATGATCAGTCATTTCAGGAAGACGATGTTGATGAATCGTTCACCCAAGCAGAGAGCGATGCAAACTTTGCCGACATTTATCTCAACATGCTTCAGTTCGCCCCGGCACGCCTCTGCACTTCTCTGTTCTACAATGCCCGTTCGCTGGGCTTTGACCTCACACGCTTGGCAGATTGCGGCTCAGAATATATCTCACCGTTCTATCAGCCTCATCTCTCAGCCGCGTCACGTCCAACTTCTCTCGCACAAGCAGCATCTGCCTTTGTCTCCTCCTTCGACAACAGCAACGTCCCTGTGCAGCTGCGGCCTACAATGGCGCAAATCCTCATACCGCATCATGTCAGCTTAGACTTGATACCCTTTCCGCTAATGCGCGAACGAGCTATCATGCTATCTGCTGCAATGCCACACATCTTCAACAACTGGGAGCTCAAGCTTGATATTTATGTTCGAGGTGGACTGATACTTTGGCGCCAAAGCTCGAAGCAGAAGAGTGAGCGGGACAGGAACAGCTATCCGCCTTGGGAAATGAAGAGCTGGGAGGCTGCGCCGTGGTTTCTGGAGAAATGGTGCATGATTACCGGAGGAGAGGACGGCGAGTTGTATAAGCAGAGTATGGGTTGGCAGGTGGTCAGGGAGATGATTTGCTCCAGCGAGGATCTAGATTTGACGAGCCAAGGGGGTTTGAAATCCTGGATATGATATCCATGGGCTACGACGTGGAGGTACATCTACGTTCTAACTTGAGATGATGATGGCCCAATATCGATACAAGGTTCCCTTTGCATATCGAAAAGCTCAATATTATTTCAACGATAGGATAAAAGTAAGATTCTTGTTGAAAGCTAAACGTCTTTCGGCGAAAACAGACAGTAGGCTCAAGTGATCAAACTTATCTGGTCAGCTGTTTGATGCAAGGTTTTCCTTTAGTAATCTGCAGAGGGACAAGTTGAAAATCAAAAGGGATCGAGAAATGGACGAGGCATGTGTGATAGGTATCATTCTAGAAAGTTACCTAGGGAGTCAATATGAAATATCAAGGGCATAATCTATCAACACACACGGAGAGAGCCCAACCAAGAAGGCAAGACAAGCAAAAGGACCAACTTCGATAGACTCTGTCATTTTACTTTGAGATGATGTAGTATATGGAATCTAATATATCATAAACGTCATCTCAAACACTCTACCTTTCTGTATTACAGATGTTGACTAGACCAGCACCGTACACATCGCCAGACACGATAATAGTAACTTTGTATCAAAGTTTTCAATATCAACAAAGGATGATGCACGTAGAAAAGCTTCGTGCAAAGACCTAGTCACATGGTTTCTTTTTTTCCATGTATAAAACTGTCGTCTTCCACTTATTCTGTGAGCCCAGAACTTGTCCTCACCAAAAAACCACGAAAAGTAATTTGGCCCAACTTGATAACTTCAGTTTCTTACCAGACAGCTTCTTACTAGATCATCAACACAGTCTTCTATAACCCCCACTGCCGACTCTTCCTCAGAGCCCAACTGCCACAAGATGCGTCCTTCCACTACCCTAGTTCAAGCCCTTCTCATCGCTGTCCCATATGTCCTGGCGTATTGCTGGACTTCCAAGGACAAGCCAGAGGTCGACCCATACAGACCCCAGGTCAGAGACGGAATAATGAAATTCTGCATGGACAGAACCCTCGCACCGCGCATCTACAAGGAGGACATCACTGAAAAGGCCTGCGTCAACATGGGCGACGAGAGCAAGATGCAGCTCTACATCAACAACTCACTATACTACAAGTCTGACTTGTGGTTACGAGAATGGACCTGCGTGGAAAAGCTTTGGCACGTCGCTAATTGCACCTGGGGCGGACACCATTTCGAGTGGTTCAGAACCTGGCTAGCTGACCGTGGCCATCCCCATCCGAGGGAACCTTGGCCCATTGAGTGGCATTTCTAGTGAGTTTGATTCTCTTCTGCGGGCTTGTTCTTGCGTGCTAGTTCTAACGTTTATCGAGTGCGGTGCCCATGCGTGGCCAGTGTGCTCCGGAGGATATATCAAGCCCGAAATAAGTCTCAAGTCTCTGTTATTATCAATGATTCGGTGTGCGGGCGTTTCTAGGGTAAATCTGTTTGTCGGATAGAGAGGGCATGAGGACGGACAGCGAGTGAAGGGAATTAGGTAGGGCATGGTAACATGCACCGCAGAGTATAGAGAATGAGAGAATCTGTCATCATGTCTCCAGCAGGGAAAAAGTCCGTGTGCGTGCCGTGACCTGTAGTCCAAACTCTATCAACCAGCTGAATCCTGGTTAGCATTATTCATTATTCAGCACTGGCTCGCTGTATTCACTGACAAAATGCCGAGTGAAAAAGCCGGTCTCGGCTTTGGGACTCGGATGTCCGGTAAAGGGTATATCCATGATTGATTGATAAGATATAAAGCATCAGATCTGTCGTATTCTTCTTCATCACCTCTATCTCGTCTTTCACATTTGTCCATCACTTTCTTTCCAAACATGACTGCGGGCTTGAAGAACGTCATTGTCATTGGTGGCTCTTATGTTGGCCTCGTACGTCCCATCTCCGTCTCTTCAAAGCAACCGATTTCAGAATAGGATGGCTAACAACTTCTACTTGTAGTGTGCTGTCAAAGAGCTCGCTAGTCTTCTTCCAGTCACTCACAGGGTAGGTCTACATACACACACACACACATGAGAAGGCTTCCTGAGCGCACCAAACTGACTCGATCTCTAGGTTTTATTGATAGAACCCCACAGCCATATTCATCACCTGTTTGCTTTCGTACGTCGGACGACATGTGTATTGCAGACGCCATCACTGACACTATCGTAGCCACGATATGTCATTGTACCGGACCATGAGCACAAAGCATTCATCCCCTACACCGGCTTCTTGTCCTCACTACCAAATGCCGCCAACCATTCTATTGTAAAAGCCAGAGCAGTTTCCCTGCAAAAGAACCGAGTCACTCTTGATCGGCCATGGCAAGGATCCAACGAAATTCCTTTCGAGTACGCCGTCGTCACTACTGGAACCCGCCTACAAGCTCCCTTCAACATGAATGACGACGAAAAGAGGCCGTCGGTTGAATACTTGAAGACGTACCAGCAGGGCATCAAGAACGCAAAGTCGATCGTCATTGTTGGTGGAGGCGCTGTTGGCGTTCAAATGGCCACGGACTTGGGTGAAGTGTATCCGGAAAAGAAGGTCACGCTTGTTCATTCGCGGGATCGCATTATGCAGCTTTACCACGAGAAGTTGGATGAGATTGTCCGAGAGAGACTGGAAGAGCTCGGTGTGAAGTAGATCAACACGTATCCCTCCCAATCTCTGCGTGCCTGCTAACCACATCTTGCAGTGTCATCACCGGCACGCGTGCAGTCGTCCCGCCTCAGGGTTTTCCAAACGATGGAAGCAGCTTCGAACTGGAATTGAAGGACGGCCGCAAGATACCGACAGATTTCGTCGTTACTGCAACAGGACAGACTCCCAACAATCAGTTTATGAAGGATCTGCAACCCACTCCAGGACACGAGATTCTCAACCAGGCCAACGGCTTCGTCAAAGTCGGCCCAACTCTGCAGTTTGCTGACCCCGGCTACTCAAATCTCTATGCCTGCGGCGACATCGCCGATAGCAAGGCGCACAAGGCAGCTCGTCCAGGAGCGGGACAGGCGACGGTCGTAGCGAAGAACATCGCCGCCATGGTGGAGGGCAAGCAGCCTGAGGAGCACATCAAGATCGAACCTCCTGCGATTCATCTGACTATGGGACTGGTACGTCTTTGTCAAGAGAGCAGTAGCAGTATGGTTGCTGACGTAGGAACCAACAGACAAAGAACATGATTTTTAGCAACCCAGAAGAGGGCAAGACTGAGCCTTGGATCTGGATGAGAGACGAGTGAGTACAGTACAGCACCACATGGGAGTAGTAAAAAGACTGACAAAGCGGCTACAGCGGAGAGACGGATATGAGCATTGCGAGGATGTGGGAGATGCAAGGCACAAAGGTCACTGGACCTGATGACTACCACCTGTAAGCTGAGGTCGGCCTTTTGGCTCGATGCATATATCTGGCGCTTGTTGGGAATAAGATTAGCATGATGTTATTAGAGAACGCATAGAGACGAGTCGCCGATAGATGTTGATGTGAATTAGGATTACGCAGAATAGATTCGTGGTGTATATAATTAGAAACAAGTTGATTTTACAAAGGCCTCGCCAGGAATTTCTATGGAAGCTTCGCAATGGAAGACTGTCATCAACAACTGTCGAACTAATGCTCATGGCAAAAGAGGGTAAAATATGTTGAGTTCTGTATCCAACGCTCAGGTTGAGAAACAAACAAAGACTTGGCTACCCTATACACATACAATAATCTGATGCTTGCTTAGGTAACCAATGATTTGTCAGAGTCAACAAGGGATATATATGCTTGTCCGCAGCGCTCCAAGTCCTAGCCACGTGTGTCAACATGTGCAGGGTCACGATGCCACGCCGTGATGCCCTCAATTCGCAATCGCTTAGCGGCCAATGCTAGTCGCCATTGATAAACGCACCGCCCACATGTAAACGATGGAGAAGCGCGTAGCTCAGCGCAATTGCCGAGGCGGTAGGTCCACTTGGTCCATCACGGCGCAAAGCTTGTTTTGTTTTTCCCTATGTCTGCGGATGATTCGGAAGTTCAATAGCAGAGAGTCATTATTATCTTTGCTTTTTTCACAATTCTCTGCCATTCTTCCGTCCTGCCGTCAAAATACTCGAGCCATGGCGTTGGCGTCGACTCTTGCAGACCAGGTCGCCGTAGAGAAGCTCGGGGAGGGCGAGTATGTCGCCAGATCATTCCCCTTCCCGATGGGAAACACGAAGCCGATCGCATATGGAGGATGCGCCTTGGGCGTCGCCGTCAACGCTGCTTGTCTGACGGCTCCTCCCAACATGTCGCTGTACTCTGTGCTGGGCCACTTTCACGGCCCTGCCTCGATAGACAACAAGTTCTACTGCAGCGTCGCCAATACCCGAGACACTCGATCATTTGCGACGCGGCGCGTTCAGGTCAAGCAGAAGACGCCCGACGGACAGTTTCGCGTCCGTCTCGAGCTCTTGGCGGATTTCCACGTCAAAGAGCCGTCCGACTTTGTCTATTCTGAGCCTCCACGCTCACCATGGCCCAGACCCCAAGACTGTCCCGATCTCGAAGGACTCGTCGATGGATTCCTCCAAGATGGCATGATTGGCAACAGGCAAAGCAAGATGTTGATCAAAGAATATGGGGCCATGAGCCACCTGTTCGAGGTCAGACAGTGCACAGGCGGCGTCTCGGCTCAGAACCTGTCGGGTGCCCTCAAAGACGTCGTCACCACCCAGGATGGACGCAGCATCACCGACAAGATCTCGGCAGAGTGGCAGCGCTCAGTCAAACCGCTCCCATCCCAGCCAGACCACATGGGTGCGCTGGCATTCGCCATGGACAGTGGCCTTTCGTTTCTGCCTCTGAGCCACAACCACATGTGGTTTGATGACGCTGCGGCCTGCTCCACGCTCGATTTTGCACTGCGCATCTTTGTCCCAGAAGTCAAGGTGGACGAATGGCACGTCAAGGAGCGCAGGACGCTGAGGGCCGGGAGTGGCAGGACGTTCTCGGAGAGTAAATTGTGGGATGAGCATGGCAACTTGGTCGCTTCCAATACCCAGCAGTGCATCATGAGGATCAAGGAGGGTGTTTCTATTCCCAAGCTCTGAGTTGTATCGAATTGTCTAGTGATTGGCGGTCTGACTATATAGTCATGTTTCTTTACTCAACGTCAGCTATCTGCAGTTGGAATTACCATCTCAGTCATGTTTCGTTCATTCACGTCAACTATCGGCAGTTGGATTTACTATCTCAGTCATGTTTCGTTCATCATCTGCAATTGGAATTAATATCTACTCAGTTTTCCAAGTATGGTAAATAAATGCATGATGCATGTACCATACATAATTCATTGCCAACCTCCTCGTATTATTCTGCCTTTGCTTACCGCTTCTGATAACTGATCGTCTCCCTCCTCCACGGGTCCGACCGACCGGCCTAGAGCTGCTGTTCTATCGCTATCGCAAGCACTGGAAGCGCTGCACCACTCTTGCTCGTAGTGCCGTGTCTGATAGCGCTGCAAGGTACTGACCATCATAGGTAGATACCCAAGTAAGATGCATTCTGCCTCGACGGCCAGCGTGATGCATCCGATAGGGGTTCATCGTGATGTAGCTGTGGCCAGCTTATCGCAGAACGCTTTAGAGTCGAGCCAAAACGGTGGGTAGCTTCACTTTGCTGTGCGACTCTGCTAAACGCACCCTCAGCAATCTCGACTCTTCTCCAGCCACTGATGGTGCGGACTGGTCCATCTGCTTCAAGCTTGCATGCGACACCGACTGCACGAGACATTCCTCCCGTGCCTCTGACAAACATACAAAGAGTGGATGCTGCTGATTTCGAGCCCTATTTATCACAAATAGGCCCCCTCTATGCACAGCTGCAACGATTAAAGGACAGCGAGGACGAAGCACGGGGGGTAACCAAGTCCGGTGACTTCATCCAAGACGATGGATATCTCCGTCAGACTGGCAGCCTGTCGTCGTCAGCTCGAAAGCGTAGTGTGCCGTCCCTTGTGTCGCCTACTGTCTCGAAAGTCGATCTATCTGACAGCCCGAAAGGCCACTACAGCCTACCTCCACTATCTATTGTTCCTGAACTCTACTTTGACCAAGACTTTCAACTCGAGAATCCACGAACTTTTCATGCCGTCAGTGAGCAGTCAGAGGTCGTGCCCTCAGCCTCAATGACCAGAGATGCTGGTCACGAAACCCCTGCGGGACCAAAAAAGACCCTAGCCACAAATGCTATTCTCCAGGAGAAAATATCCTGGTATATGGACACGGTGGAGGCTCACCTGATCAATTCAATCTCCATGGCTTCCACTGCATTTTTCTCTGCTCTTGGCTCCTTGAGAGAATTGCATTTGGAAGCCGCAGAATCGGTTGAGAAGATGGCGAGTTTGCGCAAGGATCTTGAGCTATTAGATAAAGATGTGGTAAGACGGGGCGTGACACTATCACGAAAACGCCAAGCACGTCGCAATCTACAACAGATTCATGATGCGGTCCTGCAACTGAAGTGCGTCGTGGAAAGAGTTGCCCATTGCGAAGCCCTCGTTGATCAAGGAGAGGTTGAGGAGGCTCTCGCTGAAATCGATGTCATTGAGCCATTGATGGCTGGCGAGCGTCACGAGAGGTTGGAGGACCAAGTATTGGCTCATGTCCAGCTCCGAGACATTCGTGGAGCAACGGCGCTACAAGGCGCGGTCAATGACTTGATAAGCCTCCGATCTCGAATTGGCAAGTCACTGGAGTCCAAGGTTCACACTCTGCTCATCAAAGACTTGCGGCGCCATGTTCAATCCGTATCAACACAGGACGTTCTTCAAAGGTGGGAGGCTGCTTCTCTACGAGCCAAGGGAGCCTATAAACGGCAATCTTCAGCTTCACCTTGCTATATGAGCCAGACCAACGAGCTACGCAAGGCACTGTTACCCAGTATAGATGGCCTTTATCGCTCTGGATCTACCTCGACGGCCGTCCAGGCATACCGAAGATTAGTACTGCAGGAAATTCGAAATCTTGTGCGAGATCCGCTTCCCAGCGCAGACGCTGACACCGACTCTATCACATCGGCTTCCACCATGAGTGGAGGACGTGGTCGCACGAACCAGGAGAAATCTTCTGGCCTTGCGCAAAACCTACGCGCCCTGGACCCTGGAGATGCCGAGCAACTCTTCTCCACCATCTTCATCACCGTCGCGGAGACGTTGCGGCGACTGAAAACCCAGTCCGGCATACTTTTGGAAATCGCTTGCGCCATCGGACCCGATGCTGAGGATCCGATCAAGCCTGCCGCCGTCCGGTCACCGCTTGCCAGCCCGAATCCTACCGGGGATGCCTCCATGTTCGAGCTTCAAGAGGAAATGCACATTGCGCTTGATCTCCCCAATCTTTTGGGCCAAGCGGTGGACGCCAGCCATGAAAAGATCAACAAGATCCTCCGCGTACGATCTGCGCAGGCAACAGACCTACCTCTGGCTTACTTCCTTCGGTACTATGCATTGAACCTCTTCTTCGCGAATGAGTGCGAGGCCATCTCTGGACGAGCCGGGACATCTTTCAAGACGATCGTCAACGGTCATATTCAAGATTTTATCAAGGCGCACGGTGACAAGGAAGACCAAGCTCTTGCCAATGGAATGGGTGCCGATACGTGGCAAGATAAAGATTTTACTGCCAAGGATGATGAGATTCTGAATCAGATTCTTCAATGCAGCGCTTTGGACGTGCCAGCATGGACCAAGACCGGTCCACTTTGGGTCCCTCTATCGCAAGACGAGGCGGAGGAAGTGCATGGCACTGAGGAGAATATAGCCAAGGACAAGGTCCGGGGCGCCACTATTGACGGGGAGACGTTCTTGCTCCCGTCCTCTGCCATTCTCTGCCTTGAAGGAGTATCGCGTTTTCTACGGCTCATATGCGGCATTCCTTCTATGACACCGGCTGTTGCTGCATCACTACTATCCTACCTTCAGCTCTACGACTCTCGATGTCGCCAGCTTATTCTCGGCGCAGGCGCTCTACGCTCAGCCGGCCTGAAAAACGTAACCACGGCACACCTCGCGCTCGCATCACGGGCGTTGTCGTTTATGTCAACTATCATGCCGTATATCCGTGAGTTTGTGCGGCGTCACGCGCCAGGAGGGCCTGTCAGCGCGAATCTCATGGGTGATTTCGACAAAGTACGCCTCGCGTTCCAGGACCATCAAAACAGCATCTATGAGAAATTAATCGACATGATGGTGTCACGGGCTCGTCTGCTCTCCAAAGAAGCCCGTGATATCGATTGGGACAAGGAGAAGGTCGAAGACGTGCGCAAGTACATGGCGAACTTGATTAGAGACACGGGCAGACTTCACAAAGCGCTGAGCAAGAGACTGCCTGGAGATTCTTTCCGGCCGGTGATGGTGTCAATATTCGCAAGTTACAAGCATCACCTGGGAACGACGTTTAGAGAAATAGAGCTAGAGACGGATACTGGTCGTAAATGGTAGGGCCTAGATAACCCTCCCACCCTCACTCCTATCGTACGTACAACACCACCCAGTTATGCTAACCGATTCACTCAGCATGCTCTACGATGTCGATCATCTTATCCACAAACTTGGCAAGGTGGAAGGTTTTGGCGATTTGGGCACATGTCTCACTGATATTATCAAGAGCAAGGACATTTAGTTTTCACCTCTTGTTACTATTGTGTGAAGAAGAAACTGATAGCTGTATATGAAGAACCAAATAGTGGTGTGATAATAAGCATTCAAAACGAGGCAGTGAAACCTCGCGGTGAAACCTCGAGAGGTTCTACAAATCGCGTGTTACAGTCTCTCTAAAAAGCAGCGTCTCATAAACCATCTGTCTCAGCTCTGTTATGAGAGGATTTATAGAGTCAACCTCATCCACGCCGGGCCTGTTGTTCTAAACAACTACCCGACTCCAGTAGACAGGGCCTAGACGGAGGATACAGAGTAAAATCTACAGTCTTCAGCCAGAAGACCTGGAATACCCGCTGGGTTCCGGGTTTTCACTGCGCAATCACTCAGCGGAACATGCGGCGGCTCTATTCCGCTCCGTGCCCCGCGCCATCGGCCTTCGGCCCCGCACTCTCGGCTTGGAGCGGCTCCATCTCTTAGAGTACAAAGATGATGAACTGACGTCTACAGTTATTTCACTGCATCTACTGTTCTTTTCCATCGAGCCATATCGAGACGCCTTGTAAGGACGCATCAAAATGTCGTGGCTCTCTATCCCCTCAGGCTCGCACTTCTCCATCGCCAACATCCCCTTTGGCATCATCTCGACCTCGTCCGATCCCAGCCCTAGGCCTGCTGTTGCGATTGGTGATCATGTGCTAGATCTTCGAAAGTTCGCCCAACAAGATGGGTTCTCTGCGTGCTCAGAGTTCAAGCAGCCTGCAGATGTCTTTGCACAATCTTCACTCAACGCCTTTGCAGCCCTTGGACGCCCTGTTCATCGTGCTGTCAGAAGCCATCTCCAGGCTGTATTCGCCAGAGACACGCAGCACCCAGACGTCTTGAAGGACAACAAGAAACTCCAAGAAGCTGCTCTCCTCAAGCGTTCAGAAGTCAAGAATCACCTTCCCCTTGCTATCGGAGACTACACAGACTTTTACGCCGGCAAGAACCACGCCTACAACGTCGGTGTTCTCTTCCGCGGGCCTGACAATGCTCTGCAGCCAAACTACACACACTTGCCTGTCGCTTATCACGGAAGGGCTAGCAGTGTGGTAGTGTCTGATACGCCAATCCGTCGACCATGGGGCCAGATCTTGCGGCCTGGTAACAAGGTTCCTGAGCTGAAGCCGTGCGAGAGGCTGGACATTGAGCTTGAGATGGGTATGTTTATAACCCGAGAGAATGAAATGGGACAGCCCATATCCGTGGATGAAGCCGAGGATTACATCTTTGGTTATGTGCTCATGAATGACTGGAGTGCTCGAGACATTCAAGCCTGGGAGTACGTGCCGCTTGGTCCATTTACGGCCAAGAACATGGGCACAAGTATCAGCCCATGGGTTGTGCTCGCCGATGCCCTTGAGGGAGCCAAGGGTCCCGGTATCAAGAACGATAACGAACTACTGCCGTACCTCAAGGAAAAGAAGGAGAACAATGTTTTAGGCATTGACCTAGAGGTGGACCTTATTAGTACGTGCAAATGCCATTTACTGTCAAAGGTTTATCACTGCTAACATAACACTCAGCTGCCGCTGGCAACAAGACCACACTGAGCAAGACCAACTCGCGGAATCTTCTCTGGTCGTGGCCTCAGATGATTGCCCATCACACCATCACCGGCTGCAACCTTCGACCAGGCGATCTCTTAGGCTCAGGAACCATCTCGGGCACGGAATCAGGTACAGAGGGCAGCATGTTGGAACAGACCAAGGGCGGCAAAGTCGCCATTCAACTCGAAGGGGGCGAGGAGCGCAAGTTTATTCAGAACGGCGACACCTTGGTTCTTCGAGGTTCATTTGGTAGTGGTGATTCCAAGGTTGGCTTTGGTGAAGTGTCCGGAACCATTCTGGAGCCATTGCCTTTATTCAAGTAGTGGTTGCAAACATCTGAGAAGGGTTTATGGTAGATGCACTATGTAGATGCACTATGAAAAAGTTCAAAAGAATTGACTTGTACTCTGTTTGCTACGCGTTCCAACTAACCCTTGAGGTTATCAGGTGTGTCAGGCTGGTTCTTCCAATGAGCCTTGACAACGGCAGGATGATCCCTGAGATTCTCCGCGATTCTGCTCACAGTTGGAAGAGCTGACAAGTCAACACCAAATCTCTCAGCGTTCCAGACGGCGGGGATAAGACAGGCGTCCGCCAAAGTAAGATCATCGCCAAAGGAACATTTGCCAGCTGTCTCTTTCACAACCTCTTCGTAGGCCTTCAAGCCCCTGGTCATGAGCTCACAGTTCCAATTCTCCGCATTAGCACCAAGCTCTCTGATACGAAGCATGATGACAAGGTTGGTGACAGGCTGAATATCCGAAGAGATGATGTTTACCAGCGCTCGTACTGTCGCTCGTGCTTCGGGGTCAGAGGCTGGGGGGAGTAGAGGTCCTTCAGGATGCTTCTCCTCTAGATATTCCAACGCAGCGACGGACTGGCCAATGCGGAAGGGCTTGTCTTTTGAATCGTGAGAGACGAGGATGGGGACAGATGCGGACGGGTTCAGAGCTTTGTGAGCGTCTGAAGCCTGCTCATTCTTGAGGAGGTTGACAGGGGTCAGCTCGTAGGGGATGCCCTTGGCGTTCAGTGCGATGCGCAGACGGGCTGAGCAGGAGGACCTGAAGTAGGTATGGAGGGTGTACTTGGAAGCTGACATTATGAGGGAGGAGTCGGCGATGTAAGGCGTGTTGCTGGTTGTTCGGTACCGCCGCTTGATACAGCATCGATCTGATGATATCAACCCCTCTTATACAAAACTCTACGCCCTGCTCATGACATGAACCCTTTGAGAGAGTGTCTGTCCATTGTGACACAATGCATCCGGTGCTAGCCTCGAACTGCCGAAGCTTGCTTACAACGCATGTCTGCGGCACGTTTCCGATAGCTGCGGGGGTGCGTCATCAAGATTGTCAAGGTTTTACATAGTATGGATCAGTCACATCAAGCATCGAAAACGATCTTTCTACGCAAGTATATAGGCCAGTGCAGCCCTTGCTCGTAAGTTAGTTTCTTGGTAGAGAGCTGGTAAGTGCACGCCGAAGCGTAATAGAAGGTCTTATTTATTTCTAATAGTAAAGACCTAAGGGTAAGACGCTCTGCAAATGAACAGTTCTTGCACGTCCATAACCGCTTCATCCAGCACTGAAAGACCAAATACCCAAATATCACCATGCTCGCTATAATTGCACCGTTGACCTGCACACGATGCAGGAATGTAATCCGTACAAGTTTGACTGCTGAAAGGTTGTGGAATATAGAAGGATTGTCTGTGACCAACACACGCTATGCCTTCGAATGTACTTCAAGTAATTTCGAGCGCTGGGTGATCATGTTGAAGAAAAGCTCAAAGTCAGGGAGAGAAGTTGCTTTTGCAACATCGAAGAGGTAGCTTGCTTGAAAGAGGCAGACGTGTACTTGTTGGGTTTTGTATGTAATTCAAATCAGGTAAACCTGAATGAGACAACAAAAAGATAAACAATGTTGAGTTTTCATGTTGCTCAGTTTTCTTTTGTCCAGTTCAACCAAGACTCGCTCCATTTTTATTGAAGGGACAAGAGAAATGGTGACGGATGTTGCCAAGGGCGTGCTTTGTATAGTGACTGAGGTGGGACGGACTTAGGAGGTCATGTAGAACCCAGTAGGAATGCACCCAGAAGGAATACACCCGGTAGCAGGATAACCAAAAGCAGGATACGTAGTAGGAAACCCCCCATAGGGAGTGGCCTGAATCATGTTGGCTGCTGAGGGATAGAATCCACCTTCTGACTGTATCATGGCTGCTGTTTGCGGATACAATCTTGCCCACAGATCATAGGCGGCTGGATCTATGAATCCCTACTGGTATCCAAGGCTACCGAAGAGCTGCTGAAACTGCATTGCCGCCATGTGTAAATAGGGAGAGACCGGCTGAAAGACGTCTAGCCCTGGTGACATAATAGGACTAACTGCCGGGGAATAAGTACCCGGGGCTGGTAGAGTTGAGGCAGTTGATACAGTGCTGAACTCTGAAGAAGGGTCACTGTAGCCCTTGGGATGATAGACAGCCTTCAAAAAAGAGTATGACTCTTCGTAGGGATGATAAATTACATCATATTCACCAGGGATTGATGGATTCAATACGATGCGCAGAGGTCCAGGACTACCGCCGTCGAAACGACCAGATTGGTACAGAGGGAATACCCTCCATGGGCCAGGTATCTGAAGCGGTAGTTTCTCTAGGTTCTTAAAGGAATGCGGATATGATGCTAGGCCGATTCTGTGAGCAGGGATGCACTCCAGCTGCCTTTGCACTTCTGAACAAAGGATCCGAAGACCAGGCATGCTCTGAAGCCGCGGAAAAGAATAATAGGAGTCGTCTGTTTTGTCATCTGAGAGAGGCAGATGCGACAACGGGCGATCCAAGATGTCAAGAGAAGACATATTTGTATAGTATAGATGGGCTGGCGAAACCCAACAAGGAGAATTGTTTAATTAATCGCCACGTATTCAATGTTGACTAAGGCTAGCTGATAAAAGGACCAAGCAAGTGATGACAGTGCTGGCGTAATGGCTTGAACAGATTGCTAGGTGTACAGGTGAGCGAGAGTATTGTGTGAGCAAGAAAGATAGGCGAAGCAGGCGTGCGTATCTGGCAAATGCTGAAGTCAAGAGCAGGGTATGATTGTGTAGGAGGAAAGAGAAAATAGAAACAAGGGGGCGAGGAGTCCTTAACTTATACCTGACGATGTCTAAGTTTTGCTATCAAAGTTATAAGGTGACTCAGGCCCTTCTCTTTTGACTTTGTGGCTGGAAGAAGTTCTTAGAAGACCTTGGAATGGAATAAAAACTCTATCATGCTTGTTGCATCTCATGTATTGCAAGCAGAATTTTGAGATGGTAGTTTTACGATGTAGTGTCTGACTGCCTGTTTATATTGCACATTCTTCAGTCACACACTTTTCGATATAGTTTTCACTCCATGTACTGTACTTGCCAGTGTCTTTATTAAGATTATTAGCGATTTAGGAGTTATGAGAGAACTTCAATACTTGTATTTGATCTCATAGTAGTCCATGATCCGAAACTACCAAGAGAATTACTACACCTACAATGAGGAGACGTCCCCTCTTAGCATTCATCCGCCCGAGACTGGTAGTACCCGAGACGAAAACGGGGGTTTTATGTTTTGCTTCTGCGAGAAAAGTAAGTTTTTCTACAAAAATGTTTCCATGTCTTGAAAACAACCTCGGTTGCAATTCGGACCGATTTGTGTGTATCGCATCTAGTGATGACAGTTTTCACTCTTTATCAGCCATAGACAAGTCAGCTATTAGCTTTGTTCTGGTGCCAAGTATGATCATCTCACAGGCTTTATCTGGGTAAGATCTTGCACGAGGGATGGGCTCCCTAGGGGGCTGTTGTTAACCAATACACTTGCTGCGATCGTGGTCAGGAACTTGTGTTGAAGATGAGCAGCTTGTATTGTGTGGATGCATCTCATCCATTTACCGACAGATAGAGGTCATGTCAAACCACGGCTGAACGTAACTCATCGACGATTTTATCCCAGTCTATCGAGTGTTAACAGATCAGGAATATCACATATCCCAGAGTCCATGCTGGGTAGGTGGAGAATGGAAATTATCACGAGTCTATCGAGAAAGGGCAAGGTTTTCCTAAAGTTAGTCTGCGGCGTGAGACAGGAACCGATTCCTATAGCCCCTCTGCGAATCGCTCTCAAGTGCTTCCGGGATGTTTTGACCCCTTATATGAGCCCTTCAATGGCTTCCCCAGTCTTGAGGGAAAGAGTGTTTACAGTTGTGTTTTGTTTGAAACAAGAAAAGTGTCGACATAGACATAATGGGCTTATGAGACATTGAAGATTGGGGCGTTATTGCAGACAGGGCCTGCTGGTCCATGTTTGTTCACGAGATCATGGCCCGGACCAACAATCCGAAGCCATGGGTATGCTTCCCCATACGGATCATGTTCAATCGTAATGCGTGATTGAGGCAGAGCGCGTTCGCATTATGGATTCACTCGCCTCGGCACTGAGTAGAGTCCAAAAGCCGTGGGATATTGCCAGGGCAACGTTGCTGGGTTGACCCAACCACTACCGCATGTGTCAAGAGGTTAGTTGACGCTGGTGTTTTCAACAAGTGGATAGATGATGGAAGTGATGAGGAAACATGTGCTGAGCTGGCTGAACTCACCAATACTGACCCCAACGACTGCAACTGACAATTCCTCAACAACTCCAAAAAACAACCTATCCCAGTCTCTTGGAGCCAACCCTGTCGTTGCAAGGGAGTTTAATGATGCGATGGAAAGCCCCTCCGAGTACAATCTGACTGCTTGGCCTGAGATTAACCCGACGGAGACGCTTGTCGCTGACTCCAAACCTGGTCGGCCCTTGGTTGTAGATGTCGGTGATAGCAAAGGCCATGACTTGACCAAGTTCCATCTTTGCCATCCTGATATACACGAGGGCAGTTTAGTCCTTCAAGATCTTCCCGATATTCTCAAGGAGCGAACAATGGATGCAACTATAGTCCCTGGGCAAGTCCCGAGGTATTCGCAAGGCAATTTTCACGGCCAACGATACTTGTTGCTAGCTTTCATCCTCACGACTTGTTCACTCCCCAGCCTGTAAGAGGTGCTCATGCGTACTTTATGCACAATGTTTTGCATGATTGGGAGGACGAACAGACGACCCAGATCTTCAAACATCTGGATGAAGCTATGGAGCCTGGCTACTCCAAGCTTCTCATTCATGAAAGCTTGGTTAGCACTATCAAGCCGCTCGCGCGTGTCACGACGTCTGGCCTCACTATGATGGCTTGTTTGGGCGCCAAGGAGAGAACTGAAGCTGAGTGGCGCCAGTTGGTTGAGAGCGTGGGATGAAAGGTTCTCGAAATCTGGAGACCTCCTCTGTCAGTAGAGAGTATCATTGAAGCCGAGCTTGCTTGATGTTACGGGGAGTCAGGTGATAGCTTTATATACCAACAAGATCAGATAGATCATTGCAATACCTAGCATCCAACCAACCCCTAGTACATGCTTTCCCAGATGAACCAAGAATGAAATCCAACGTCAACCTTGGATCCCGCAAATGCCGCTTTGAATTCTTGTTTCCGGCCTCTCAAAATGTCAGAAATCTGACCCAAACGCTTGTTATCCCACTCATCATCCCAGTTGTTGCTGCAAGGTGTTTCGTAGCAGACAGGCGCATCGATTCGCACGCGCTGAAGGTTTGGAAATTCTCCTGCCTTGACTCGTTCCCCAAGATATAAAAAGTCGGGTAAACACTCCCACCAACCCTTCTCACTGAACAGGATGGAAAGATTGCGAACAGTAAGCGGAAGCAGGTCGGTCAAGCATGTCTTTTGATCGAAAGATGACCCAATCTTTTTACGCCCAAAAACATGTCTGCAGTAGCACGAGATATCAAGCTTGAGTGATTCAAGACGAGCAAATTTATGGATCTGCTGCGGCGAGATGGTCATCAAATCTGGAGACTGATAACTACTGGCATATATCTTGCTGTCGAAATCAAGACTCAAGTCCTGTAGAGTCCCTTCTAGCGGCTTGAGAAGTTTTATGAAGCGAGCGGGAGGAATATGATGGGGACGGATATGGTGATTGCCCCATGTACCATCACTGTCAGTAGAAAAGGTAAAACTCGTAAGATTCTTGGCCATCTTGACCATTTCGCCAAGTATATAGCTATCGCGTTCAACACCAAAGAAGGACCACGACGTAATCTGAAGCCTAGTCAGATTTTGGAGCCCAGGTTGGAATCTTTGTATAGCAAACGCGAGATGGTCATCGGGTAGCCTATTCCCTTCCGGACCTCTGAGTACAAGTGTTTCGAGGCGATGGGATTGTTGAAGGAATAATGGGACTTCAGTGTCACCAATACTAAACCGATTGCACTTGTTAGTATTGATTTCAAGATGTCCAAGACCTGCAAGTCCTGAGATAGTTCCATGGTTTCTGCCGAGGTAATGCAGCAAGTCAAAGTTCGTCCTCTGCTCTTTGCCCTCCGAGTCGGTGATGTGAATTGTTAATCTCTCGAGCTTCGAGCATAGTGCCAGTAGCACATTAGTTTCCATGTCTTTTTGACGCCGCCACAAACTGGAGGTGGAGGGTAGGCCTGGTGCTATCCTGTTGGCAAGCTGATTTACAACAAGACGGTCGTTGCTTTGTTCTAACCCTCGCATCGGCAATATTAAGGCTTTGATGTACTGCGCCATATCCTGTTCACGATGGAGTATACGAATGATGTAGCTAGATGTTACATTCAAACTTGGACTATGGAAAAGAACGGACATGGATAGGGACCGACAGGCTGTGCTGGTTTGAGTCAACGCCTGGAGAGTTTTCGTGTTAACCTTTTCTGCGCTGTTGTCATGTTTTCTTGGACGGCAATGTGAGCAGAGGTGAGAGAAGATGTTGCTGAGAATCTCTGAGGGCAAATCCTCGATAGACTTTGGCGTCGAGGATTTTGAGATTGCCATTCCGGTTCGTTGGTGAGTGATAGTACTATAATCTCAATGACTGAAGTCAATATCTGGAGTTGCGGGGTTGAAATATATCCTGGTCAAGGAATTCCAGGCAGCAGTACTGATCAGCCTACGCCCCAATCAAATATTTCTATAGCAAATCTGACATAGCTGGGCCTAGGGAACGCTACCTTGGGCATTGGGTGTCATACTTGGGGTAGGGTGCTGCAAGACAAGCGCTTCCCATGGCCTCCGAGGAATAGCACTGGTACCACTTATTAAGGATTACCATAGCCCAAAAGAAAGGTTCAAGTGCGCCATCCTTGAGACCATGACCCAGAATTCTGTTGGATATTCCATGAATGTTCAAAACTCAACCTCGGGAATGTCATTTCTCAGAAACTTACACACAGGCTCCCGGCTATCAGGCATTCTACTGCTGAGACACACAGAATACTTGTAGCACTCGGCATGTATAAAAGATATTCTACTCTTATAGTCACTATGATCGAACCCTATCCAATGCTTCAATGCCAATTTAAAACAGTACAATCCAATAAGACGCTGTGCTTGCCGGTTAGAGACCAAGACAATAATCAGGACGGACTACTAGCCTAGGGTGGACATACCCTCATTAAGACTCGACCGTATCTCCGAACAAACAAAATAACTAAGTGCCTGCGCCAGCCATGAGACGAGTTCCTTCACTTGCCTTCAAGGACCTTGTCCGCATCCACTTCTTGTGTTTCTGCTGCGCACGCTTGTCCCTCACACACATGGAAACCAAGATAGCCATACAAGCTGCAATACAAGCACCGAAGAAAGCCGCCACAACTATACCCTCTGTGCCAATGTCGCCATGTCGCTCCATGCACACGGCATTTCCAGAGTCTGGGTGCGTCGTGCACAACAGGCCAGGGGAACATGTGCTGGACGTCAACTTGGCCGTGATGCAGGACGCGGTCTCGGTACGACCGTCGGTAGTCACGGAGCAGATGGTGGTGGTTTCGACGGTCGTGCTGAAGCAGGAAGCGCCCGGCTCAGTCGAGGTGAGAGTGCTGCTGGTCGTGGAACTTGAGTCGCTTGATGTCTCGGTGGACGTGGAGGATACTGTAGACGATGTTGTGGACTCTTGGGTCGAAGTTGCATCCGTAGTAGATTCTTCCGAAGTCGACTCTGGCTCTTCGGTCGTTGTAGTTTCTTCTTCTTCTGTTGTGGTTGTTGCTGTTGTAGTGTCATCTTGCGTGGTTGTTGTGGTTGATGAATCTCCTTCTGTAGTTGTCTCCTCGTTGCCCGACGATTCGGTGGTGTCTTGACGCCGCACCCATTGCTGCCAACGCTGAACTAGTGGTTGGTCTTCCCATATGCCCTCATTGTGGCCTTTTCCGTCTCCCATAATAGACCGGTTCTGCGTTGACGTGCCTATAGACTATCCTGGGCGTATATCGTTCTTGTCCCCGCTAGCTGTCGCAAGGACTATGCACGAGATTAGAAATGTGATTACGCAAAATTGGGTATCTTGAAAAGAAATGGTAAATGTTTTAAATAGTACTAAATCGCATACTTTTCAGGGGTGCTCGACTAGTTTTATTACAACGTGAAATGTCTGACAACACTCGTATTACGGGGTGAGACTGCATCATCAGGTTGCTATAAAAAGAAACAGTAGCGGCTATAGCACGGCTCAGCCCCAAGAAACGACGACTGGATGCTGCTGTCCACAGAGTGATTGGGCCATTATTCTGGAGCAGGATGGAGATGGAGTGGTACGAGGATTGCAGGTGGATGGATGGGCAGATGCCACGTCTGCTGTGGCATGGCTGGCTACATGTCATGTCTCGTCCTCCTCAAGAATGCCCGTGGAGAGATAGACTATAATCTACATCCCTGATAGTAAGATGAGCAGATGACGCGGCTCTGGCTTTGCTCTTCTAGGGCTTAGTTTGACAGCCGAACAGCGTCTATAACTAACACCAACTCGCTCAGCCTTGGCCACACCGACTTGGAGAAACAGTCTAGCACGCTATTGTCATAATCTTGTTTTTGACATGCCCAATGCCATTTCAAAAAGCCGGCAATTCCCACTGTTCTAGACCCGAGCAAGCTGAAATGATGCAATAGGCGTTGCGGTCTGGCTGCTCGTCGCAACCAAGGTTCGAGCCGCACACACGCAAACACGATGACGATGATACGTTCCTTTGCGTCTTGGAATAGAGGGTGAATCTGAAAAATGAGTGCGAGACACAGAAAATGGGCGTTTGGATGACGAAACTGGCGCTGGCCTTGGCCTAAGCTGGTAAGATCGACAAGGATGATTCACCCCACACGATCTACTAGCTCCCGCAATGATGCTCATGATGATGTCGACGAAGCAGCTGATCCTCTGTGGTGGTTTGTGTGGGAGCTGTATATGAGGTCGAGGTGCCATCTCGTAGTTGTCTTGACGGGCATCCATACCACTCCAATCCCATCAATCACGATAATACCTATTGGCATCTATCTCATCATCACTCTTCACTTCATCCCTTGCGACTAAACAATGAGTTTATCCGCCAAAGTCAAAGACATCTTTACCTCGGGAGACTCCAAAGACGAGTCCAGAGGAGAAGCTACTCCGCACCCTCCCGGATCTTTCCCAACAAAAGACATGGAACCCAGCGAGACTCGACAAGGTTATTCCAAAGGACACGAGCACGAGCACGAGCACGAGCACAGCAAGCTACACAAATCACAAGACCCTCGAGGATGGGCTGGCGATGAGAAAACCAGCCGTGGCCATGGCTACAAAGACTCCGGTGTTGGTCTGCCCGAATCTCACGATCCTGCCTTCTTCAGCGGCCATTCTCGAGAAACAAGGTCTGAGAGACGCAACGAACCTTTGGAGAGAGTGACCGAGACTACAGCTGCTGGCGCGGCTGCTGGCGCGGCTACTGGCACGGGAGCTGGTCGCGTGGGGGACAACACCAACTTGACATCCCAAGAGGGCACCTCTGGAGACAACCCATACTGGGGAAATCTTCCTAGCTCTGCGGTCGGTCCCGACAGCGCCCAGACTGAAGCCGAACGCCACCGAGCAGTTCACAGTGGCGCTACCCAGCCAACGACTGGCTCAGTTCCTTTGGAGAGTGGTAAATTCCCAACTGTCCAGAAGCGCGATCGCGATGCTTCGTCAAAGGATACCAACCCTCACGATGCCCAACTACAGGCCCAGCAGAATCCACAAGAGAGCAAGTCTGATTCTCATTTCAACGAGGGTTTAGCTGGTGCTGGGGTTGCTGGAGCTGGAGCTGCTGGAGCTGCTGCCGTTGGAGCTCACCAGCTCAACAAGAGACACGATGCTGACGACGCGCCTTCAAGAGTTGATCAAACCACGAGCGAGACTCAGCCTCAGGAGCACAAGGGTAGAGCATTCCCCTTGCTCAACCGAGACCACAAGGATACCCACCACGACAAGGACGTCAGGGAGGACAAGCATCACACCAAAGAGGTCAAACAAGAAAAACACGAGGAACCCAAGAAGGATCATGATAGCAAGTTTGGCCTCTTTGGTCGACGTAGTTCCAAGGACGAGACCGAGCCCAAAGTCAAAGAACAGCCAGTCAAGCAGGGCAAAGAAGAACACGACAGCAAGTTTGGCGGTCTCTTCCACCGACGTGGTTCCAAGGATCACGGCCAAGAGGAGCCTGTCAAGCAACCCAAGAAGGAGAATGAAAGCAAATTTGGTAGCCTGTTTGCCAGACACAGCTCCAAGGATGAAACGAATCCTGCTGCCGAGGATGAGGCTGCCAAGAACAAGCACCATGGGCCAAAGACTGGCCCTGCTTTAGCTGCCGCTGGACTTGGTGGTGCTGCTACCTATGCTGCCACCCGAGACCGAAACGACGACAAGACTCACCATGATACTACCACCAGGAGTCAGGACCCGACCGCAACTCGAGGTGCTGGTCAGTACTCCGGTTCTGGACTCGACCCTACTCGTGATCAGGCCAGTCATCCTGTTACTAGTCCAGCAATGCAATCACACCAGCAACAAGACTCCCACCGGGGTACTGGTCTTGCTACTGGTGCTGCCGCTGGCCTTGGAGCAGGTGCCCTCGCTTCTCGATCAGGTCAAACATCTGGTACTGACCGGACTAGCCAGCCTTCTGATGCCGATCGAACTGGTCAGCTTTCTGGACTTGGTTCTAATCGAGACTATCCCTCTCAGAGCAGCCACCCCATTGCCGGCTCAACAACTCAAGCCCAACGACAAGAGGACTCTCACAGAGGTGCAGGGCTTGCCTCGGGTGCCGCAGCAGGTCTTGGTGCCGGTGCCCTTGCTTCCCGCTCTGGCCAGCATTCAAGCCCAGATCGAACTGAACATCTCGTCGGTACAGACCAGGTTGGTCAATCCTCTGGCCTTGGCGCCGGTAGAGACTACAATTCTCAGGACAGTCACCTCATCACCGGCCCAGCCACTCAGTCCCACCAGCAGGATGGCTCCAACAGAGGTGTTGGCCTCGCTGCTGGTGCCGCTGCTGGCCTCGGCGCTGGAGCTCTTGCATCCCACTATGGCCAGCGTCATGATACTGACCGCGCTGAGCACCCTTCTGGTCTTGATTCCAACAAAGTGTATGATTCACAGAGGGCTCATCCGACTGGGGGATCTACGAGAGACCCCATCTCACAGTCCTCCCAGTCGCAAGGTATTCATCAAGACCGGAGTCTTGGCACAGGTGCTGCGGCCGGTCTTGGGGCTGGCTCTCTCGCATCCCATGCCGGTCACCAGTCTGGTGCTGATCGAACTGGCCACACCTCTGGTCTTGATACCGGTCGAGGTTACGATGCTCAAAGCAGCCTCCCTACAAGCCGCTCTACTCAAGACCCTACTACGCAGTCCTACCAGCAAGGTGACTCTCATAGGGGTGCTGGCCTTGCCACAGGTGCTGCTGCCGGACTAGGTGCTGCTAGCCTCGCTTCTCGTTCCGGTCACCAGCATTCAGGCCAACATCAGCAGTACTCTGGCCTTGATTCCAGCAGGGATTACGAGTCGCAGAGGAACCAGCCGGCGAATTACTCCCTCAAGGATCCCACCGCACACTCTCTCCAGCAGGAGGGAACTTTTCACACTGGTCTGAGTGCTGGAGCCCTCGCGTCTGAGCCTGGTCTTGGTCATCAATCCGGCACTGGTCACTATTCTGGACTAGATTCTACTAGGACACACGAGTCCTATGGCAGTCATCCTACTGACCGTTCTGACCGAGAGGGAATTCCACAGAAGGAGGATTCTCATCGTGGTGCCGGTCTTGCTGCAGGTGCTGCTGCTGGTCTAGGTGCTGGAGCCCTCGCATCTCACTACAGCCGACAGTCCAATACCAGCAGCCAATATTCTGAACCCGATTCCAGCAAAGGATTCCAGCCCCAGAATATCCACTCCGCTGATCGCTCAACCAGAGAGCCGGCTACGCAGTCTCATCAGCCAGAGGACAGTCAGCGAGGTGCTAACCTTGCATCCGGCACTGCCGCGGGACTCGGTGCTGGCGCACTAGCATCTCATGAGGCGAGCAAGAGACATGGAAACGATGCTTACACCACCAAAGACAGTTCGAGGGGACTGCCATCTGGCACAGGGGCTACTCAGGGAATCACTACAGGCGCTACACATGGTTCCGCCCAGAATGAGTCGTTGACTGAATCTCACGCCCAGTCTTCTGGCTCTAATGGAGGATCTCACCACCACGCCTACACTGATAATGCGAACGAGGGCAAATACAACACCCTTGCGTCTGGAACGCCATCTGGTGTGAGGGAATAAATCACGAGCTGGACATGAATTTGAAATATCTAGTTTCTTACTGTTATGATTGTTAGGGCTATGAAAGTAATAATATGATACCTACCTGTCTGATTCGATTTCAACTCAGCTCCCTCATCAAGAGTGTGGCTATGGCCATTGTGATGTCTTAAATCCAGGTGTGAAAAAGTAGAATCATGCGTGCTCTAACCTTGCTTAAGATCTACAGTTGGACATTGTAAGACTGAAGTCTTTAAGAAACTGTCTATCTTGGTTGAAACCTGACCCGTCGCAGACATCTAGCTGCCATGCCTCGACAGGACGTCGTCGTATCAGGACACACACGATGAGTAGGAAGATGAGGATTAGCGTCGACGACGTGCACAACCAAGTTCTACCACTCACTGAATCCATAACTCTATGCTTTGCTTTATATATACACTACTGATTTCTCATATGTCGTTTCCCATAATCTCTACTTTCCTACCCCAACATTCCGTTACTTGAGCTCGAATCTTCTTCTACCCTCCTCGCTGACACCCAAGGACACGATTTCCACCTTTGATTCCTCACTCACCACCTCTCTCAGGTCCCCATGAGGCAGCACAACCACTAGCGTCTTCCAAGGAGCCTCGTAACCAGAAGTCTCATCTCTGGTGAACTTGACCTTGATCTCAGATTCGGTGGCTGTAAAGGCAATGGTATATGACGAGATCTTGTTCTTGGTAGCCACTGAAACTCCATCATCTTCATACCACGTTGTCTCGTGCCATTTCCCATTCAGTGACGCCTTTTGTGGCGGGAAGATCTCAATCGCTCTGTAGTCGTCAAGTGGTAGGTCTGCAGCATTTTCCTTCTCGCCTGGTGAGAGGACCTGGACATCTCGCCCTACAGGGATCGCGCAGCCCACCTTGCCCAACACTGGAATACCGGCGCCATGCCATTCAGCATCGAGCTCAGCCCATTGGCCGGCCTCGAGATATTGGTAGGGTGCATTGAGGTTGAGGTATCCCTCGTCGTCATCCGAAGCCCTGGGTAGGTAAATCTTGGCCTTGCTGGCTCCCGGCTCGAACACGCCACCGACGAGCACAGAGTCACCCAGCCAGTATTGAGTCTCTCCATCGAGAAGACTCCAGACCTGAGGATCAGACTCATAGCCCCAGCCCAGCCAGCGCTGCACCGGGATGGCGCTCTGGTGGCTCTCAAGCGCAAGTGAATAGACGTAAGGAATCAAAGCATAGCGGCGCTTGATGGTCTTGCGGACGAGGTGGGTGATGGAAGGATACATCCATGGCTCAATCACGTCGCCGACAGAGTTGTCTTGGCCTGTCTTGAAGCAGTTGATGGCAAAGCGCGGTGAGTAGATGCCCAGCTGAACCCATCGAAGCAGAAGCTCTGGGGAGGGCTGCGGTCCTTCAAAACCACCAATGTCATGCCCGTAGCATTGCATCAGGCAGATACCAGCGGTGAGGGATAGTGCCGTCGATCCTCTCATGCTGTCCCAGCTTGTCGTGTTGTCACCGCTCCACGAGCTGCAAGCGTATCGCAGCGTGCCAGCTGTAGCACTACGCGAGAGCACAAACGGTCTGGCATCTGGGTTGACGGCAAGAAGAGCATCATGGGATGCCTTTCCGTTCAGTTCCGTGTGCAGGCTGCGTCCCCAGAGGCCAACCTGAGGACGTTTCTCAAGACCCTGAGGCACTGGAAGAGGTTTACCTACATCAAGAGCACATTCCCACTCGTCATCCGGGATAGTATACTCATTGTTGTCGTTCCACATGCAGTCAATTCCCTCCTCTGCCAGCTTCTTGATGCCGTCGTACCACCAATTGTAGCCAGCAGCGGAGGTAAAGTCGATGTGGCCACCGTCGGCTCTCTCACCACCACCTGCGCTCCAGAGCTTTGTCACAGCTGGTTTCCCTGTGTGAGAGTCGAGAAACAGACCGCCTGCTTCTTTGAGCTTCTCGTACTCGGGATGACTAGCAGTGAGATATGGCTTCACATTGGCAATGAGACGCATGCCAAGCTTGTGGTATTCTTTGATCCAGTCCTCAGGGTCGGGAAATCGGTGACGGTTCCAGGTGAAGACATGTCGATTCTTGGGCGGGGTCTCGGCCACCGTGTAGCCAGAAGACATCTGATACGCTGAGCAGGGGATGCCATGCTCTTTCATCTTTTGTGCCATTTCTATCAGAGCTCGGCCTGCAGGTGGACTGTCGAGCATGGAGTACTTCATGCCTCCAGATAGATAACCAAAGGCCCAGCGAGGAACAAGCAATGGGTATCCTGCCAACTGAGCATAGGTCTGAACGATATCCTTCAACGTCTTTCCTGCAATGATATACTCTTCCAGACCACCAAAGTCCTGTCGATAGACCTTGTAGAATCCCCACATGCCATCCATCTCAGAACCGATAGAGTACTCGCCTCTAGCATGGCTCGTAGAAAACATGGCTACACAGCCTTGAGGCGTCGCATTGATCAAGAGAGGGACGTTTTTGTAGAGAGGATCAGTTCGGTGAACGTCGTAACCAAAGCTATCAGTAGCTGATAACTGAAAGCGGCGGCCGGAGAGGTCCATAGGCGCGGCCTTTTCGCCCAGTCCCACGTGGAATGTGTTGCGGTTGTACTTGGTATAGTGGGCGACACCATCTCCATTGGCAGCGTACGATCTGTTGGGGAGATCTTGAAGAATTGGCGATTGGCCCTCGAACCCGACAGACAAGAGGGGTGTTTCTCCGGAGTAGTCGACGCTGGCAATAACGTCTCCAATCTGGATCTTGATGGTCTTGTCGGTCGATGTTACTGTGGGCTGGGCACCATCTAGCTGGATCTCGGCATGAGGAATACTTGGATGCGGCGGCTTGGGGTGCGAAGTGGATGTAAATGTTGTCCTGAATACGTTGGGACGGACGGCCTCAAAGAAGAAGTCGAATGGGAGAGATTCATCCGTACAGCGTAAATGAACTGATGGCTTCTCATCACCTTGACTCCTAGTCGAATCAAGCGCCCACGAAGCCGGAATCCGTTCGCGCTGCGGCATTGTGAAGTAGATATGAGGTTGGCTCAACTCAAGGTAGAAAGACTGATTTGCTTGAGACTGAGTAGAACAAGAATTGCCGATAGGGCCTGGGGTCCTTTTTAACTACCGCCATCTTGACTCTGCGGGGAACTTTGGCTTTCAAGCTTCACTTGGTTGCAAGTGATGTGATTCGTCTTGTGTCAACACAGATCGGGCATAACTGTCTTTCTCCGGTGGTGGTGTCGGAGAAAGGTGGCCAAGTCCGATCCTTGCATACCAAGTTCCAAGTCGGAGAAACTTGACCAAGTCTGTTGTCCGAGGTGCAGAGACTGCTTCACATGGAAAAGTCCATCAATGCCCAGTTGAAATTATAGTTGTTATCCCCCAGTTCCTGTGTCCCAGCGACAAAGTCATTCAGCCAAGCGGCCTCATGGATTGGTGAAGAGAACAAGGTCAAGCCTGGGAAATCCCATTCGAACACAAACTGGTCCGGGACAAACGACTCTAGCTCACTGTATCTGGCTGGGTTTGGCCCAGATGAGCTTGAAGGAATTGAACCTGGATCTAACACATCTTGTTGGTATTCCTCCGAGTGTTGGACAAGTCCTTGCTTGTATTTCTGAATGCTCAGCTTCAGAAGCTTGAGGTAAAGAGCACTCGTGTTGGATCGATTGTCGTCTCTGAGGCCCCCATCCGCAACCTTTTCGAGCTCTTGGAGTAATATGCTGGCTTTGTCCACCAGCTCATAGGCCGAGTCTCGGGACTGCTGACTGTCTTCATCAGGCAATAGCGCAGATAGTTTGAGAAGAAGTAGGCAGCAAAACGTATTTTTGGCCCAGACAAAGTCCATGGCGTAGCGCAGACTTTCAAGGTATATCCGTGGTTCTTGGATGATGATATCCAGGTTGTGTTTCAGCGAGTCTTTGGTCATGAGCAGAATGTTTCTCTGGATAGGCGACATGACGTTCACATTCTCGACGCCAGAGGCCCTTACTGCACGGCAAAGGGCCATGTTGTCTGCCCAGCATCGTTGCACTGCTAGATTAGGAGCAAACCAGGGCATGTCTTGGTGGTGCCTCTCTGAGATGCGCATCCAGTCGTTGAACCACACATCGATGTCGAGCTTGGCGTCTCTCACCGAGTCCAGAATCTCTTCATCGTCGAGGCTGGCGCCTTGGGGTAAAGAATCATATATCCTAGCCCGTAAGACGTTGAGCTCTACTTGGGCAAAGAGATAGTGATCCATTCTGGTGGAGATGGAGCGTTGCAGAAGAATCCTACATCTGCGTGAGGCACCTCGAAATTTAAAGGTCGACAGACCCCCAGCGTCGACGTGTAGAATGTAGCTCATAACCAGCAGATGTAGCCAGGCCCGTGTTCTGCGCATCAACTTCAAGTCTTGGTCGGAGGCTGTCTCACTGCCGTTGTTGCGCTGCGTTTCTCTCAAAGCATATTGCGCGACAAGCGTATCGTACGCTTCAGAGAAGCCGAGGTCCAATGCTATGCGAGTAGCAACCGATATCAGAAGCGCTCTTTCACTTGCGTAGCAGGCTTGCACGAGCAGTGCCTGCACAGTCTCTAGATCTCCCAATGATGGATTAGCAATGGCTGCGTTTAGCATGCGCTGAGTACGGAATGCGAGAGTCCGCCAGCGAGAGCTAGTTCCGTTGAGTACACGACAACCCACGGAGCAGATGGTAGTGAACAGCAGGTCACTTCTATCACGGATGCTTTGCATTGAGTCGTACTGTGGATGGAACACGGGAACATATCGATGACAGCCAGAAAAGAAGGCGTTGAAATACAGCTCTGATTCATCAGCATCAAGGTCACGGGAACCCCAATGGTCGGCTGTGGCTGTCGTTTCGGTCTCAAAGTACGTTCTCTGTCGTTTACGTGGTCCTGTGAGACTTGAGATGGTATCTGGAGAGCTGGTGCTGTGAGATGTTGGCAAGTGGGAAGCAAAGCTGGGGGCTTGTGCTTGTGCTTGTGCTTGGCTCGCATGCATCGGGGAATTGAGGGCCTCTAGTTGTAGTGACTTTTCCTGTTCCATCAAGTAGTCATTGGGTGGAAACCCTCCCATAGCTGATGGACATGGTGGTTGACGAGCCCTGAGCAGCTCGATCTCCTTCTCGAGCGCTTCAATCTTTCTACGCAGGTGATGCGTTAGTCATATCGCCAGCTGAATAAAGATTCCCTACGCACAATTCGTGAGCCTCTTTTGGCTTCTCAACAAAGACACATGTTTTGTGAAGTTGTCGACATCTTGACACGCCATGATTAGCATGATTCTATAGGGGTGGAAGCCCGGCGTCAGACATACCGAGAACATGGCCGCAGCTCGTCACACTTGGCCTGACAAAGCAGTCAGTACTGATTCTCCGACCAAAGTACACGTTGACTTACTTTGCTCTGGCGGCAGGAATTACATGCCTTCTGCTCACGACGCGTCTGGTTAGTGATTGATCCGTCTTCCGCTAGAGCAGTGGACGAGGAAGATCAAGGCAATTGATATATATATACCGGTATTCTCTTCTTACGAGCACGTGACAACGAAGCTTCAGGTGGAGGACTCTTGGCTGGATGCGGTTGAAACATTCCGGAAGAATGCATCGCTCTCATATAGTTACGAGCTTGTTCTTTGGGTGCAACAACTCATTCGTTGAGCCTTGTCTTGTCTGCGGGGATCAGAGCTGAATTGATGATTCCTTGCCTGAGGCATCAGACATCATTGGTATACCTCCTAACGTTAGAGGGACTAGCAGACTACTAGGTAGGTACCATATCTGAAGCTGCAATGGAATGGAGGTAGAGGTAGCAGCTTAAATCAACCCAGAATGCTATTATTCTAGCAAGGACAGTAGGAATATCTCGAACATGTTTTAAAACTCATCTGGCATCATCCGCACATTCGGCTGTCGTCCAAGATAATATAATATATAGTAATCACGACCAGGTTTATCAGCTGCTGTCAAGTAGCTCGGCCACAACAACAACCACAACCACAACCACAACCACAAGTCACAGGTATTAGTCAAGCAATGTCTCTGTTTATCACGAGCTTCAAGTAGTGTTACTAACGTCCTCGGATCCCGAACCGAGCCTTTCTGACCGCCACAACCCTCTCAAACTTTGGTTATACCCATCCCATGTCTAGGCGTGGGCCTTGCATACAAGTAGTATCCGTATGCTAATGACAAAACAGGGATTAGAGTGTCAGTTGATATTTAGACTTTATTTATATCCAGTTTCAAAACTCAAAGTCGCCTTGATCGTTTATTTGTTTGGGCCCAAGTCAACAGAGCTCCACCGAAACAAGTTCGTAATCTCCTTGTTCGGCATCGATTGCCATTGTGACCGAGCTCGATGGCCTCTACAGGAGACCGACAGGTAGCTGGTTTCTTTCCCCCTTGCATACTTTGGCCAAGGGCCCCAAATAGCTCTAGCTATGAGCATCTCAGAGGCTTCCAGTCTACCCTCTTTCCAAAGTCATCAGCCTTACGAGACTGAAAAGATGAGGCACATGTATAAGTGAACCGGACTGTCACGTATCCGTAACGACGAGTGCCAAAAGAAACATTGACTTTGCCCTAGTCCTGGCTAAGAAATGAACCCTGGCCATCGCGAGCCTTCCGGGCCAGCCAAGTACCGACAAATCTCCCTTGTTGATGCTTTCAAACTTCTCAATCTCGGCGTTGTTTATTTATAAATACCAACCCTCGGCCATCCATCAGCTCTCGAGAAATATTCTTCAAACTACCACGTACTTACTTATAGTTCTCCCCTATTCACGAACCCATCCATTGTTGAGCCCGTCACTCGCATCCACAATCATCATGAAGATTTACGCCCTTCTCGGTCTTGCCGTGTATCTACCTGGAACCTTTGCGGCCATCAACTGCAGAAACGTTCCAATTCCCGTCAGTCTCAAATGGGCCATTACATTCGCAACTTGCTGATTTATATAGAGCGGTGAACGGGCCCTCTGCTTTAACGGTGGGAAATCCTGGGATGGTTGTATAAGATTCTGTCGTCAACACGTAAGTCACGACTCGCAGAAACTGTTCCCATAATTTTCTGACACAAAACGTAGTGTAATTCTGGCGTGAAAGCCTGCATTCAGTAAGGAATCCGATAAGTCCTTATAATCAACTATATTAACCTTGGTACAGCAAGGCCCGGCCTCATGAAAGGGATTATGACTGCTACTGCGTGTAGCTTTTATCCTTTGCAAGATGTCAGCTGGGTTACAACTTACAAGTAGACCAGCGCTATTCATCGATGGGTAGAAACACATATCTTGGGCACGAGTGGTACATGATTAAGCAGTGCTATAGTTAAAACCCCCTACTACATATGACTACAACTGGAAATATCTGCTGTAGGCACATGCCGTCTTTAGAAATAGCAGCTGTAGAGAATACACATACACGGATACCTTCAATCACACGGTATTTTCACCTCAAACTCCAAGATCATAATGACGGTCATGCACATTCTTGACGTTACTGCTCCCTTACCTGGCACTCAAGCATTCATATACTGCGAATATGCTCTTGCACAACATTGATGAAGAAGCCTGATTCTGCTCAAGTGGCAGTCAGGGTAGGACGGCCATGCTGGGCTTTGGTTGGTCTGGTTGTACTATAGACAAAAGAATCTGGTGATTAATGAAAGATTTAACGTTTGCCAAGTGTCAGACCATTATGAAGTAATCAGGCCTTGAAATAACCCACAAATGGGCGAAATGTGACGTGTATGTCACTGCTGACTATCACTATCGAACGAGGTTCTTTACACTCCCTGTAAACTCTCATCCTTGATGGCATATATACAAGACGCAAGTCCTCCTCAACAGAGTACACAAACAGACTGAGAACCGCCACCTCATATCGTACGACAATACTTCAACCAAGACACCTTTACCACCATGAGACTTTTCACTGTTCTCGGTCTGATTGTGTATCTGCCTTCCACTATGGCAATCATCCATTGCGAAGCGCGCGAGAAGCCTATACGTGCAAGTTGAAAAATGTTCTCAAACGAAACAACTGCTGATTTCTCTAGGCCATCGAGCAAAAGTCTTGCCATAGAAAGTCGGCAGCGTGGGCTGGTTGCAAACGATTCTGTCCTCAGCACGTACGTGGCTATAATGTGATGAGTGACAATATAGTAATGTGAACCAGTGTCCAAAAACCAAAGTCACGGCCTGCGAATAGTAAGTTATCCTGTATTGGAGTATCTGAATGCATACTAACTCCGTCGAAGTAAATGGGCTTTAGAGGGCGATTATGATTGTTGGTGCGCTTGAGCCACATCGTATTTACACCCTTGACAGTACGACAAGACATCCTGCAACAGGCAGACAATTCTCACCACGACAACTACACCAAAGTACCCAAGGTATATAGAATAGCACTAGGTCTACCTCTGGATCTTTTTTGAGATGGTGTGTTCTTGTGACTAACGACATTAACAATGTTGTTTAGCAGTTATCGAGTGGGAAAACAGCAACACATGTGTTAGTGGCACGCACAGTAGTTTCAATATAGATGTGTTTATTCTCTTTGGCTATTACAACCCTGTCTTCGAGTCTCTTACACACTATTCCATTAATCTGTGTCGAAAAGCGGCATCCTGGGGTGGAAGCTGACAATGGTTTAACATAATAACGGTTTGCTTAACGTACCCTGGTAAATAGAATCTTGTACAAAGTCTCTACGTAGAAAGGGCGAACTGAATTGGCGAAATGACAAGTGCTCTTACAATGGTAAGACAAGCTCACAGTTGATTAGTTTAACAGGACATACCGTAGCTAATAAATAAAAGATGTTTGAAAGAACAACAAATCCATGCTATTCGGTTTCTCTAACAAAGAAAATACATTCAAAAGATTTCACATTCCATAGTACAAGCAAATCAAAACTCAACATTTGTTGTTCCTTGGGACCTTGTACGCAAAGCTCGCCGCCCTGATCTGCTTTCTCGCAGTTGAGAAAATAGCAGTTACTTGCAATAGACAAGCCATTCTTTGCTTGTTCTTTTAAAGTATTAGCACACCAACACCCTTGAAATCGACTCTGTGAGAAGTAGGATCGGCGACGGCTCCAGGGTTTAGACGAGTGGTTACATTTGGTATAACTGTGTACCAAGGTCCTTTATCTTTAATCTCCCCTTTAGCCCAAGTGTTGTTAGCCCCTCAAAGTAATAATCTTCAAAGCCAAGTATAGCTATCTGCATTAATAGCGCAGGACCCCTGTGCTGCGTCGAGCGACGGCGCCATGCTCTATCTTTGTAAGTCACGCGAGCATCTCCATAGGCCGAGCGCTGGCCTGCGTCTTGATTTCAGCTTTGATGGTTTGCGGTCTAGCCTCGCCTTGGACTAGCCCTGACAATCAACTGAATTTTCGGTCAGCGTTTAGAGGGCCGAGGCTGCGTACTTGTTCAGGAACAGGCTGATGTGGACATGTGTCGAGCCCGCTGAATAGATAGATACCATATAACGTATCTTGCTTAGCATCGCTGATATCGCTGTCAAGAAGAAAAGTAGAGAATAACGAGTCAGAAGCAGAAATCACCCCTGAGGCGTCCAGCCAGTCCGGAATGTCAAACTGCGCCGCTTCTAGTCAGGGTTTAGAGAACTACCCCAGGCTCATTTACCAGAACAATGGTCTAGACCGACCACCTTGGCAAAGGCTTGTCTTGAAGCTTATTTCACGACAGTCAATAGTCTGGGCGCTAGTCCCTCCACGATGAGAGTCGTGTCACCTATCAGCGCGAGACGCACTCGGTGATGCTCTAGTGCCGGGACCCCTTTTGGCATTGCCATTTCCCTCGCTGATAACAGCCGCTGTACTTTGTACCCTCTGGCTATATTACCTGGTCACATCGCTTCTGGTTCTCAGTCCCTTGGTTCTTTCGGCTCTGCTGTTGTATCCTACAGGCGCTGCTAATCATCCTTCATCTCCCCAAGTTCGAGGTCCTCTTTCACAATGTCGGACGCTGGTGACGATCACGCATCGCAGTCCAACTCACCCGCCGAGGTACAGACCAAAGAACGCATGACAGTGCCTGGCAGCTCGTCAAACTACCACAATGGCCCGCCTTCTCCGTCCATCAATGTCAACCGACAGCCCATGTCCAGTGACGGAGTCGATGACAACAACTACTTCACTGGCCCTCGGGATCTTCAAAAACACTCCAAATGGCCCCTTATCCTCCAGCTGCACGGCTCCATCATGCCGTCGCTGATCCTTCCGCTCTTGCTCGTTGCTTGCTGGGCAACTGTCATCACCGTCATCTCCCAAAAGGTCCATAACCTGAGCGTAAACTCGGTTCTGCTCACCATTCTTGGTTTTGTTGTCGGTCTGAGTCTTTCATTCCGGTCCTCTACTGCCTACGAACGCTATTCCGAAGGTCGTCGGTACTGGGGAACGCTGGCCACCGCATCCCAGACTCTTGGCCGTATCATCTGGATCCATGCCGATGATAGCGGTGCTACCGGCCAAGACCCTCGCGAGCTCATCGTTAAGAAGCTTGGGGCCATGAAGCTCATTGCCGGCTATGCCGTTGCCCTCAAGCACACCCTCCGCTTCGAACACTGCGCCAGTCAACCTGACATGCAACCCTACCTCGCAAACCTCGACACGTTTGCCGGAAAGACGACTGCGCCGACGAGACGGGTCACCAACTTTCACAAGGTTGCCGGCGAGTATCTCGGGCTCTCCTTTGCGCAAAGTGACCCTCGAAAGCACCTCAAGAGAGCCGAGCAGCATCAAGGAAACCTCCCTCTAGAGATCTTGAATCATCTGGCAATATCCCTCGACGCCATCATCGCCAATAAACAGCTGCCAGTCTCAATTCATCAGACCATCGCTTACAACCATCTCACCACTCTAAATGATGTTGCGGTGGGCTGCGATCGAGTCCTCAACACTCCTTTGCCCGTTGCATACACCATTGCCATCAGCCAGATCACCTTTGTGTACGTTATGCTGCTGCCATTCCAGTTGACTGGCCCGCTCGGCTGGATCGCTATCCCGGCCACCATCACAGCGGCATACATCATCTTTGGCTTGTTGTTCATTGGTCAAGAGATTGAAAATCCTTTTGGCCGTGACGTAAATGATCTGCCCCTGGACGTCTTTTGCGAACAGATTGCGAACGATCTAGACATCACTGCCTCCTTTGACCGGCGTGCATCTGATCACTTCCTACTCGGAGGCACACCTTTGCACCCTGTCAGCTGTGCTGCAGGCCATACCTGGATGGACCGTGATGAGGAGAAGCTTAGAGAGTCTATTCGAAACAAACCCCATGTGCTTTTCGGTTGGCGGCAACAGGGTCGTGCCAAATCATCTGCTCGGGACCAGGAAACGAAGGAAGTGGACAGGGACATGGTTTGATATGGAATGGTGTGTCAGAAGTGGAAAGAGTTTTTTTGAGATGAACGAAATATGATTATGCAATTTCCTAGAAATAAATGTCTTTTATTATAGAGAGTCTTGTTGGGCTTGTGGTACAGCTAGCTCTATGCAAGTCTCTCTTCTCTGTATGACCAAATCATCTCTTGGGGAGACATGGGGTTTTTAATGTTAAAAGCTTTCATTCATCATGTATCTTCGTTACGCTAATGCTTTCAAAAGAACTCGAGTAATCCAAGTCTTGAACGTCCCCTCTATCCATTGGGAAATAGCCGACAGGGCGGCCTGAAGTTGGTATATGCCTATCGGTGTGCCACTGTTCCCAATCCTGAAATTCCTCTCAAGGATATGCTACCAAAGATCAGCATCAGCAAAGAAAAAGATGGGATAGCAAACAACTCACAAGTTCTTCTCCGGCATCCACAGCAAACATGAGAGTCCACGTCCCTTCGGTGACCTGTATGCAAGGAACTGTAATGACGGGCTCATCAAATTTACCAAGCTTTAGAAGGCTACGCATACTCTCATGCCACGCTGCAATCCAAACACCGAGCTGCACAGATGCCGTCTCGCTATTTGCGGCTGACGTCTTTGTCTCGATGAATACTGGCGCTGGACGAGTTTTGAGAGGATAGTATGCAGTCTGATTTAAAGTAGCATCCGGCGAAGTTTTCATAAACTGCTGGATTATGGCCGCGAGATCTTGGTCTGGCTCGAGAGCGAGTGCAAAGTCAACCATCTTATGTACTGACTTTGCCGTACTCGACCTGGTTGTCGTATTGGTGCTGTAACTCCCTATTGACGATTCATTGGCCTCGTCGGAGGGAAACTCGATGGGTGTTGTGTTACAGGGACGGAATCTTGGGACGATTCGCGCGGATGTTATATCTTCGAATGTGACAGAGGACGTTCTGGAGAGTTGGTATAGGACTTCAGAATGCACTAGCGAGTTCCATGCTGCCTCAGAACGACGACGTTTCGATGATTCCTCGGAGCGCTCAACAAGTTCGCAGAGACGATGATGTCTGTCGAGGATAGTTTTCCTCTCTTGCGATTCATCGGGTGGTTGCCACATGTGAGGCCGCACATCTGGAATTTTCACACCAGGTAGATCCTTTAGAGCTGCTGGCAATATGGCTTCGTAAAACTCGATTATTGCCAACTGATCATATCGATCATGTATATCGGCGGGAAGGGCTTTCTTCATGTCTGCCTCTGGGATGAATCTGACGGGGCGGTCCAGCCGTAGTAAGTCGTTTCTGTCTCTGTACTGCTTCGACGGCGATGGACTTCCTGGGAGCTGGCTCGGCTGGCTGGGTAGATGCGGTCTGGAGGCAAGGATACCAGTAAAAACAGAGGCTGGAGCGGTTGAGCCGGTTGTTGAAGCGGGGATTATAAGAGAGGGAGCTGGTTTATCAAGAATATCCTCAGCATTTGGGCGTCGTGGTGTCTTGTCGAGGTCGACAAAGGGATCATCTTCCCGTCGACGTTTTGATGGACTCGACATGGAGTCGGGCGAGGGTGACGATGACTTTGAAGGGCTCGAAGGATCAGTGGTGTTGATCCATGCGCGAATGGCATCAACGTGCATGCCGGGTAGATACAAGATGCTGTTGTTGTGATAATGTAATGCTTGAGTTGAGTCGTTGATGGTGGAGAGAATCTAAACGGATTTAGCCTAGCTAGTGTTCACCCGACAACGTGCGCGGGGACTGACGTCTCTGAAATCGCTAACTGTAGAAACAGAGTTACCCTATACCCCCGCCTCATCATATCATCGACTGCGTGAGTCAATTTAGAAACAAGGTGATGATTTCTATCAAAGCTTTGACAGTTTGTTGTAAAGGTGCACTGGAACCCTTTATTTTTCAAGTACATCCCTTGATTGGCAGATTTTCATCTAAAATGAGTGGTAAAGCCTCGCTTTGAGAATAACGGATAAGAGGTTGGAGTGAGGAGTAGTTCCGCTGTGGTGGTGTGAAGTCTACATATTTATGTCACATCTTTGGCAGCTCACATGAAAAAATCTACTCCAAGCAATATGCTTAGTCAGTTGCATCAAGGGCCCGATGCTCATTGCTATCAATATTGATGACATACATATACAGATATTGACGATGGCATAACCTTCAACTCATCCTTTCGGTACCTGTTGAGATGGCAAGCATTCGACAACGCCTAAGCTTTGGGGGGGGGGGGATTGCCGAAATTTGGATAGTTCCAAGTTTCATACTGATCTTCAGATCACAACTCCTCATAGAGACCCTCTCACTTGGCTTCTTACACTAGTTGTCGATGATGACACTAGCTGGCGTTGTCGCGCGTGTGTCACTGAGGTGTTGTCCAAAATAGCTCAAGATAGCTGGGCAGTTGGGACCACGGAACTGGACTGGAGAAAGGTCGAGGCGGTTCTTTCTGGTTATGTTTCTAGCAAACCGGCGGCTGGAAAATAGCGTTGCCGAGTAGTTGCGAGTGCGGTGTTGAATCTGGATCTTGTAAGCAATCATAGATCCCCCCACCATCTTTGCCGTGTCTTCTCCATCTCTAATTCGTCAGGATAAGTATCAAGGAACTCGGCGATCGAATGTTGCCATGCTTGCCGGCTAAGGCTTCCACACCATGCAGAAGTAAACTCCCAGTAGTGGGGGTACCATCCTGCAAATTCCCAGTCGATAATACCGACGACACGATCACCGCGGACCAAGATGTTAAAGGGGTTGAGATCTCCATGAGTAAACACCGGAGAGGGCCACGGACCGTCCTGTTTAGCTGCCATTTCTTTTATTTCCCTCCAATCCTGATCAACTGGACGGTCCGGATACTCTTCTGGCTTGAGATGTTCACGCAACCACAGATGGAAGTCCTGAATGGTAGGAAACGGTCCGAATCTGGGCCTTGACCGAGGTATGCGAGAGTCGCGTAACGAGCCGCCTCGACAGCTTTCGACCCCGGTGCCAGGTGGTGGTGGAAGAGCCCTTAGTTCCTGAAAGATGCGTCGAAGCTGAGCAAAGATATGCTTCACATCGGCATCCGATAATGTTTTCCAGGCCTCGGCGAGAGAATGTCCCCGTATGCGCTCCATGACGATAAAGGCCCTATTTTTGTGGACAAATGAGCAGTGGACAACCGGCACGGGAATAGAAGTATTGCTCGCGACGAAACTCATAGTTGCTGCTTCAGTGAGATGGACAAACGGCCCCGTCTTGACAATGACGTGTCTTGAAATGGGGATACAAGGCCCGTCACGTCTGTAGAAAAGTCCGGTAGTTTTGAGCGCGACGCGAGTCATGAAGCGACGCAGTACCGTGTTTTTTATAGCGAGGTGGCTAATACCTTCGTGCTGAGTAGACATCTGGTCCACGGGAGGGACGTAAGGTGTTGTCGACATGCTGGAAGCTGGTAAAGCGTCATCACTGACATCGGCCGTTGAAGTGTTGATGGTATTTCATAGGGTAAACAGCGTGTTGCACTATGCTGACTAAGATGATAACTTTCTACCATGGATTTTTATAACATGCAACGAGTCTCATTTCAACAGGTCACATTGATCAGATGACGAAGCCATGTACAGTTGATATCATGAGGTGTTTTCTAGCCTTGGTTATTCCCAAAGGAATTGCAGGATGACCTCAAAAGCCGTACACTCGGTATATGTATTCCAGCAGAAGCGGACGAATGAACACTTGGATATAACAGCTGTATCCCAATTGGTGCGTTAATGAATCGGGGATACCGGAGCCGACATCAGTAGCCAGCATCAAGTTGTTGCAAGACAGGCTACGGGGTTGTCGATCTCTGTGTTCCCCGCAGTCTCCCTGCACATCTTGCGTGTTACTGTCCGGAAGAGCTCCTTGAGTTACCCCGGATCGGCATGAGGAGTTCTCGGGTACAAAGTGTAAACCTGTCGTACAAAGTGGAAGCAGATCGCAATAGCAGGAGGAGAATTACGGCTAGATGGCGGCGTATAAAATGGCGCTTTTTGATCCCCATGGCCACATCCATCTTCCTCAACTCAAAACTCCGACCCAAATACCGATACAACTTGGATCAGCCGAGAAAGCAACAGCTACTTTCCCAAGGCCATGCCAGCCAAGCCAGACACTGCTCCTACAGAGCATGAAAAGACCAATTCACTCAACCAAGATTTGTATAGTGAGGTGGCACCGGTCGAGATTGCTGCCGAGATAGCCCGTGAGGTCGAAAACAATGACTATTCACCATGGACGGCGTCCATGTTCCAGCTCTACGGGGTCCTCTTCGTTGCGTATTGCTGCGGCTGTCTGAACGGATACGATGGTATATTCCCCAAAGGCAAGCTGTATGCTTGATTCAATTGGCTCACATCTTGATAGGCAGCTTGATGGGGGGCTTGAACGGCATGACTTCGTATCAGAAAACATTCAGCATGTAGGATATGCCCGTGTCTCGGCCAAAATATAGTACTTGCTGAACTGACATATTCCACCAGGACGACTGCCGGCTCTGCCACAGGTATCGTCTTCATGATCTACAACCTTGGAAGCATCGTAGCGGCACCTACAGTTCCCTTCACCACTGATCTTTTCGGACGACGCGCTGGAATGTTCACCGGCTCCGTCATCATCATTGTTGGAACCTGCATTCAGTAAGCCATCGAGGTTTTATACTTGTGTGTTTGTAACTGATCAAGAGAAAAAGAGCGACAGCCAAAGCAATGCCCCAGTTCATGGGCGGCCGGTTCCTACTCGGATTTGGGGTATCATATTGCTGCATTGCAGCTCCAACCTATGTCAGCGAGCTGGCCCATCCAAAGGTTCGTATTTCTACCATTATGAGAAGCTTGGAAACTGACCAACCATAAGTGGAGAGGTACACTGACTGGCCTGTACAACTGCATGTGGTATGTATTTCCCAGTGTGTATCTCATCAATCTCTGATCTGTCCAAGGCCTGTTGGAGCCATTATCGCAGGCTGGGTCACTTATGGCAGTGCCTTTATCGAAAACAATGACGGTTGGAGGATTCCCGTATGGATTCAGCTGGTGACTTCTGGCATTGTCTCCATGTTTGTCTTTTTTCTTCCTGAATCGGTCAGTGAACGGTCTACCTACAAGGAAAATCAAGGTTAACAAGTGGTTATAGCCCCGGTGGCTCATCGCCAATGACAAGCATGACCAAGCTGCCCAGATCTTGGCCAAGCTCCATGGCGAAGGCTCGGTTGATCGTCCCATTGTCCAGCTCCAGATGAAAGAAATGATGGCGCAGGTCTCAACTGAGGCTTCGGATAAGAGATGGTGGGACTACCGCGAGCTTTGGAGCTCACACGGCAACAGACGACGACTCATTTGCGTTCTCGGTATGGCAATCATGGGGCAAGCATCAGGCAACTCGCTTTCGAGTTATTACCTTGTCACCATGATGAACACGGCCGGTATCACGGACGAGAAAAAGGTTCTTGCTCTGAATGCTACAAACAGCGTTCTAGGCCTCCTCGGTTCGCTCGTTGGTGCCCGTCTCACTGATCGAGTCGGCCGTCGACCACTGCTCATTTACAGTATCGTTTGTTGTTCCGTTATCTTTGCAGTCATTACCGGAACCTCAAAGATGGCTGTGGACGATCGATCGAATACAAATGCAGCCAACACCACAATCGCCTTTGTCTTTCTCTTTGGAGTGGTCTTTTCCGTTGGATGGACCGCTCAGCAAAGCATGTACATTGCTGAGACACTCACAACCTCGACCCGCGCCAAGGGAACGGCAGTGGGCAACTTTGCGTCTGGCTGCATTTCCCTTGTGCTTGCATACTCGTCGGGTCCGGCTTTTGAGAAGATTGGTTATTACTTCTATCTCGTCTTTGTATTCTGGGACTTGCTTGAGGCAATCTTTATCTTCTTCTTTTTCCCGGAGACCAAGGATCGGACTCTGGAGGAGTTGAATGAAGTTTTCGACGCCCTCGATCCTGTCAAGAAATCTCTCGAACCCAGGGACGCTGGTACAGTCATAGCCACCATGCAGCAGAACCAGGAGAAGTCGATTGATGTTTAGGATACGAAGATAGTTTCAGGACATGATTTGTTCCCTCAATGAGCAATACAGGCAAGATCACGGAGTCATACAATCATGTAATAGAATATTTGCAGTGTCATGTAAATACTGAAGAATCAGTTGGTAGTGACCAAGACATGTGTTGGCGACTTGAGCCACACACAGACTTGATTAGCAGTTGATGTGTCTTGGTCTTTTTTCTCGACACTTTGTCACAATTGGTAAGGATCTACAACTGAGGCTTGCGGGCTAACTTGAACGGTATCAGGACGAAATCTATAGACCATCCTGATTAATGGCTGTAAGGTAGAGAGACAATAGCAACCTACAGCACCGAGTGGTCAGCCTTGGCGGGCTTAGATAGGAACCAATCTGGGGGCTTATACCTATACATATCCATGCTTTGTCTAGACCATCAAGTTAACAGCCGCCCATATTGGATCTGATACATCGATAGGAACTCCCAGACGCAAAATAATTCTGGATGGGGTTAGCCTAGGGGTCAGTTAGGGGTCGAGGTAGTTTAAAATAGATAACTGTCGACTAGGGCGAGCATCTGGTCAGGAACAGGAATAGTCAGTCTCTGGTGCAAATACCCAACGTAGTGGTTGGGTTTCAAAAGCTACCCAGAGCCTTGATACGAGACACTATTCAACTATCAAGGTTTATGACTCGTCAAGCTAACTGAATTTCACTTAGACATGAACTCAAGGCTAGTGATTAGTGAAATCATACTCATCTGACCTTGTTTAGTGCGCATAGCTAGCCATACATACACGACATTCCCAGCCTACCATTAGACTACGTAGTACTCCGTAGTCTTTCGCATTATAACCATCCAGGACGGGAAAAGATTACTTTGGTTTAGCCAAGGTTATAATACCCTACAATGTGCCATCGTTTGAATGCCGCGTAAGCGCTACATGGAAGTTCCGACTGAAGTTGATGATTTATCAAGCCTGTCAATTGAAAACCATTATCAGAACTTTGATGTGCTGTCTTAAATGGTCAACCAATTCCTTATCAGAGGAGAGTGTTTTGCTGCCGAAACAGCCGACTATAATCACAACCAAAAGAAGTCACACCTATATCAAGAATATTACTATCCACACTAAGACCACATTTAATTCGATAATCTCGGAGGCGTCCCAAACTTCCATCTAGCTTCCGGGGAATCGTACACAAATCGTTAGATACGAGCCTTTCTCAGCATGAGGCCTAGCGCCAGTTGTGAAACTAGTATGGATACAAAAGGGGGCCGATCTCCTTGTCGAATCTTGCGGCAGTAAGTGATTTTCAGTTGCTACTATATTCTGCCGTGCTTCACTACATACTTGTCGCTCTTATTCACGATGAATCCCACTGTATTGGCTGTGCCCGGCGCTTGGCATACTGTTGAGTCGTTCGAGCCGCTGAAGAAGATCTTTACAGCTCGCGATTACGATTTCGTCAGTCAAAATGCCCCTGGCGTGGCAGACAAGGATTCTTCCGCGCTCAGGGATGCAGAATCGCTCCGAAGCAAACTCTTGGGTCCTCTGATCGACGCTGGCAAGGATGTGATTGTGTTGATGCATTCTTACGGCGGTATATATGGTTCACAGGCAGTACAAGGATTGAGCAAACGGGAGAGAGAACAAGCTGGGAAGCAGGGTGGTGTAGTAGCACTCATCTACGTCTCGGCTGTGACTCCAGTTGTTGGAAAGACAACGTTGGACATGATGGGTACAGATGCGAGAAATCTGCCGCCCTGGGTCCATCACGAGGTAAGTGATATATACACATCATTCACCTCAGCCAAACCTTGCCACGTTGTTGCATTCAGACCGTGTTATTTATGAATGTTGAAAAAACAAAAACAAACTTCTCGGGCAGAAGCACAGCATAGTTGCTGCATTCAGCCGCCTCTCTCTACCTGATGAGCCAGCAGCCAAGGATCATCACTCGCCTGAGTCCTGAACTGACCAAGTTGACATGCAATAGGAATCAACCGGCCTTGTCAGCTTCACTGGCGCCAAAGAAGTGATGTACCACGATATCTCAGAAGAAGAAGCGACGCATTATATCTCGCTTCTCAAGGACCAAGTTCTGAACAGCCTCGATACTCCGATTACATACTCACCCCTCAACGATCCAAACTTTGCCGGGAAAGCAGGCTACGTTCTCTGTGGGGCGGATCAAGTTATTCCTCTTGCTGGACAGGAGGCTTATGCGGCCATTGGTGGGATTGACCGCACAATCCTTGTTGACGAAGCTAGCCATGCTTTTTTTGCAACGGCTCCGAATGAGACTGTCGAAGCTGTGCTTACACTTTCGGAACGCTGATGTTCCCTGCTGGTAGAGTGGAAACACGATCCAGGGAGACAAATATAGACATCATATAACCAGGTATAAGCTCACCACCACGGTGGACACAGCGGTATCAGACGGAGCATCTATATGTGCAAGTCATGCCTCGTGCATAGTGTAAGCCGTTTCAGCTAGTATGGTATCGTGGGATAACTACTCACACGAGATAGACGTCGTGGCCTAATTGAGTTTGTATAATCACCTCAGTCTATAGGTACAACCATGACCTGCTATGGCATAATAATAGAGGACTGTAGATTGTAAACTGTAGACCGTAGACCATAGACCATAGACTGTAGACATAGACTGTAGACTGCCACCAGTCAAACAGGGATGTCTGCCATCGGAAGGGCCGGACCCGATATCCCCGAAATACAATTTGCATCTTGCCCGCTGCCCGCTACCCCAGTCACATAAACTTGGACATGACCTACCCCGCCCTGGGACTGAGAAGCTTGAGCTTTGAAGAGAAAGCGGCCAAGAATCACATATGGTTGCATAAACGATGATCTTGACCTTGGCCCTGACGCAACATGCGGGCTGATGTGCGGTAGCTCGTACTCGAAATAGCCAAGTCAGAGCCCGGTTCAGTTGTGTATGCTCTTGAATACTACCTGCTATTTTCATATGTCACTCAGTTATTAGCCTATTGCAACGATCGCTACACAAAGGTCCGAGACTGCCCAACTCAGAAATACTTCCGAGTTGAAAGCATATAATAAGAGACCCATGTGGCCATCCACCAAGATCGAATTTGAGTCCACAACGTATTTCTCGTTAGACATACAGATACATTAAACCCTTCCTTGTCCTGATGCTCGGTTTACTCTCGACCCTTCTTGTTGCGCTTGCAGCCAATACAGCTCATGCCGCCCTGGACGTCGTCTCTGGAGCAACATGGACAGCGGTAAGACCTTGTCTCGAGTGCGACTGTTGGAGTCTTATCATCTAATCGATCACGTTCCAGACCAACACGGGTGAACATGTGCAAGCGCATGGTCATGGCCTGATGTACGTGGGTGCGTCTATAAGCTACAAGATAGACTAACTGGGACATAGTGAGGTTGATGGAACATACTACATGATCGGCGAAGACAAAACGGATGGCACTCTTTTCCAGAACGTCAATTGCTACTCATCTACTGATCTGGTTGAGTGGACCTACCGAGGTGCTCTATTGTCCCGCACCACGGAGCAGGGAACCGATCTAGGACCTGGCCGCATTGTCGAGAGACCCAAGGTTATTTACAACGACGACACGGGCAAGTATGTCTTGTACCTCCATATCGATAGCCAAGACTACAGAGATGCCCGTGTGGGTGTCGCCACCGGTGATAGTGTTTGCGGAAAGTATACCTATCATCGAAGCTTCAGACCTCTCGGTAGACAGAGTCGAGACATGGGCCTCTTCAAGGACGACGATGGATCTGCTTATCTCTTGACCGAAGATGTCAGTCAAATGTCTTTGTTCTTGATCTAGTCCTGTCCTGAGACTGACGTGAGCGGTAGCGCGAGTATGGAACCCGAATTATGGCTTTGTCGGACGATTATCTCAACGTCACCGAGATAACGTATGAATGGCAATACTTTGCCGAGTCGCCGGCCATGTTGAAGCAGAATGGCTACTACTTCATCTTCGGGTCTCACCTCACAGGCTGGAACCCAAACGACAATGTAAGGCAGTCAAGCTACCTTGGTTCATTTAACAAGTTGAATCTGTACTGACATGAGAAATCAACAGGTCTACAGCTACGCCAGGTCCTTGTCTGGGCCATGGTCAGAGTGGACCGAGTTTGCACCTATTGGGTCCAGGACTTTCCGAAGCCAGGTCAGCTACATCCAGCCATTGGGCAGCAGCAATGCCATATACATCGGCGACCGCTGGGTCTCCTCCAACCTCGCTGCCAGCACCTACGTCTGGCTTCCGCTCACAATCACGGGCACCCAAGTCAAGCTTGAGTGGCGAGACTCATGGGCACCAGATGTGACCAGGGGAACCTGGTCTGAGACCAACACGACAGGCCTCGAGGGAGAAACAGCTCAGCTTGAGAATGGAGCTACCGTCATCACCTGTAACGGGTGCAGCGGCCAGAGAGCGGCAGGTTATATCGGAGGTGGTACGAGAGGCAGTGTCACCTTTGAGCAGGTACAGGGAACTGGCGGACGCGACACCATCAACATCAAGTACCGCAACGGCGACACGGCCCCGCGATATGCCCGTGTCTCGGTCAACGGCGAGTCCCAGAGGGTCGCATTCCAGTCGACCAGGCATACTTCTGAGCCAGGAAGCAGTCGAGCATTCTTTACCCTGAACGAGGGAGCAAGCAACACCATCGTCATCTCTAATGATAAGGATGGTGAGTGGTGCCCGGACGTAGACGAGGTAGTAGTGCCACAGGAATGAGTCAAGGCCATGGGTTGCATCCGGGCAAGCTCTTGGGGGCGGATCTGATGTGATCGTTGAGAGTGTCGCTTCACCTTCTCGAGCAAGCTGTGGAGTCTTGACATGGCACTATATACATGTATATACATGCATAGATACCATATCAATCAAGACTACGAGAACGCAGAATTAAGAAACTATTTGTACAATTCCAACATCGCCTGTTATGCGCTTCTGAAGGCAGCCAAGCCATTGACTTTGATCAGTGCACAACACTTGTTCACGTATTGTCAAGACCTCCTATGGCTCACCCGACTATGCAGCGCTGGCTCGCGACGCAGACGGCATTCCCTGTGTGAGCCTGATTCTCCAGAGGTTGAACAACTTTGGCCAAGGTCTGCTATCTCAGACGGCGGTGAGACCATCTACACAGCTGATTTAGATGATTCATGCGCTCTTCTCAACGGGACGAAACGCATGGACCGAGCTCACCAGATAACAACGGACGCGACGGGGTAACTGAATCATCTCGGGGACGTTTTTACGCCCCAAAAGCTGTCCTGGTAGATGACTTGTGCATCAATATGATTGTTGCTCCTCTGGCCTCTCCCATTCCTCCCAAGGTCGTCCGCCTAGTGTAAACAGGCCGAGATATCGCCATTTGATGAAAATAAACTCCTGGTGTGAATTTGGATCGGCGAAACATTCTTATCGGTTCCGGAGTTAATGGTGACATCCCGTTTCAAGGTTAACTCTATTCTTCTTTGTCTGACCGCACTTGAGTTCAGCGCAAACTCCAGCGTCTAAGCGTATTTTTACGATTTCAAGTAACCCATCAGACCATTCTATCGAAAGATGTTGGTGGTTGCATTGAATGGGCAACCAATCAAACTCCTGGCTTGACGAAACAACAATATGGACGTCACCCCTGTCAGGTCTGTATCTTGAATGTATTTATTGTACATTCCGCTGAGGCCTATCTATCTTGACGCTCTAGGCAGCTTTGATGTCTTTGCTGTCGATCATCGACACTCTCAAGAGGATGAGACACTGTTTCTTGTACATGACCGGCTTGACTATACGTCTTGGACAAGCAGCCATAAGGATGACTTTGATTGCCACAATACCAGTGAGAATCCGATCTCTTATACCCCATAGTTGAGTGGTGAGGTGCAACCGTTACACTGTAATTTTCTATTGAGATTTCCAACTAGGTGTCAAAAGGATATATCGGAATTAAGACTGTTTAAGTCCACATTCAGAGAGAATAGTACATGGTCTCCACAAGCATTGTCTGGTCCACTGTTGATGTAGTTCTAATATAAAAGGTAGTTACAGTTGAGCAGAGTAGTAGAGTCAGTTGCAGACAAAAGACATATCTGTATTACACCATCTCTCTACATCACAATCGAAACCATGCCGGGTATCATTCAGCAGCCAGAGTTCCCACCACGGACCGACTTCAGCAAAGTCTACCGTCCGCTTCCTGATACTGCTAGTCTCGTGGACTGGGATAAAGTGAACGCAGAGAGCGTGGCCCAAGACGTGCTGCTTCAACTCTCGACAGCGCTCGATAGCAATGATCTCAGGGCCATAGAGCGCCTACTACGAGCGGACGGGTGTCATTGGAAAGACAGTCTGGCACTCACGGCTCATCTGAGAACGTTCAACGATCGCCATGCAGTTGCACCGGCCTTGTGGGAGTTGAACCAGAAACGTGGAATCCACGAGATGACCATCCAGTCCGCAATGCCGGTGGGACTCGAAGAAGCGGTATGATACCAAGTCTCCTACCACAACTGATCGCAGCTGCTAATGCTGCACATAGAAATGGATCAGTGCGAACCTCACTTTTAGGACAAAGACGCCGAGCGCCTCGTGCAAGGGCATAGTGCTGATCGTGCCCGAGAGCCAGGGAGGCTCGGTTGCATGGAAGATTTGGTCCATGAGCACCTGGTTGGTCGACTTTGACACCTGTCCAGAGAGCCAGGAGCTGCTTTGGAGTCCATCAACAGCCTTGGCAACGGACGGAAAGGTTAACACCGATGTATTGATCATTGGCGGTGGCAACTCGTGCGTATCTTGACACTTGAACAGCAGCGCAGCAGCGTAGCAACTGGCAGGCTAACCTCAGTGATCAAGGGGACTTATTCTCGCGGCACGATTGAAAGCATACGGTGTACGTTTTGTCATCGTCGAGAAAAATGCCAAGGCGGGGGACAACTGGGCCTTGAGATACGACTGCATGCGATTCCACATATACACAACCACCTGCAGCCCGCCGTACCTGCGTAAGTATACATGGCCCGGTGCAGCTATACTTGGTTCGATGGCCGCTGATCAATTGCACCTGAAACAGCGTATCCAGAGGATAGCAGCACCTTCTTGAAGAGAAACGAACTGGCAGCTCACATGGCACGGTTCGCCGAGAAGCTCGATCTCAACAAGAGAGTACTCTACGGGGCTCAACCGAAATCGACATTATACGACCAAGAGCGCCAAGTCTGGGAATCGCAGATTAGTTGCGGCGGTAATGAAGTACACGTATCCGCCAAGTTCCTTGTCATTGCGACTGGAGCTGGATTCGCGGGAAAGTTCATACCCGATATCCCTGGCGCTGATCTCTACAAGGGAACGATGCGTCATTCGGTTGACTATACGGACGCCAAAGAGCTGGTTGAAAAGGGAGCAAAGGTATCTATCTAGTGGCCCAGTCCTGGTGGAAACTAACACTTATGACAGTCTGCTATCGTTGTTGGAACTGCCAACACTGGATTCGACATCTTTAGCAACTGCTACGAGGCGGGCTTGAAAACAACCGTGGTGCAGCGATCGGAGACATATGTCATGCCAGTCACATATTTCCAGTACCCTATGAGCTTCGGAGTGTATGAACATGTTCCTGCAGAGATGGGTGATGCCATCACGCATTGCAGCCCCTTGGCTATTGGCGGACCGCTTCTACGCCGTGTGAACGCAATGCAATCGGAAGCCGAACCGTACGTGCAAGTATAACAACGGACGGGACATGGCACCTTGCTGATCATGGACAGAGATCGATACAAAGCTGTGAGAGAGGCCGGGTTTCAAATCGCCGACTCTACCAGAGGAGACCTGATGTATCAGCTCCTGGACCGTTGCGGAGGACATTTCGTAGACGCAGGTCATGGCATCGACCTTATAGGAGACAAAAAGGTCGACGTAAAGTCGGGCGTCACTCCTGTTGCCTACACAGCCGACGGCCTGAAGCTCAGCGACGGAAGCGTTGTCGATGCCGACGCCATTGTGTGGTGTACAGGCTTCGGGGCCGGCGATGGAAGGGGATCCATCGCGAGCGCGCTTGGGAAGGGGGGTGAAGTCATCGCGAACAGGATGGAGCCTCTCTGGGGCGTTGACGCGGACGGGGATGTCCGCGGACTATGGAAGCGTGGGAGATACCAAGACAACGTCTGGGTTCTTGCTGGAGGCACGACAGACCACAGGTGGTACTCCAAGGTGATTGCTTTGCAAATAAAGGGGCTGATTGAGGGTGTTTTGCCTGAACCATACCGGGAGACGCCTAGACAAGTGGTTGAAGCTTAGAACGGGCTTCAGCCAGGATCTGCGCAGGAAATGCACCAAGGTGGCTAGTATCTGAATGGGGGTCATGCATACGGTACCTAGATTATCGATAGACTCTTGGATCTGTGTTTGTAGAATGTAGAGAGGCAAATGCTCTTTTCTCTGTGGACTGAGCCTGTGGCCTTTCGCAGGTGACTCGGGATACGCAGTTTGTACAATGTTCTGAAGTGATATTAAGCATGCTTTAGCGTTGATCTCTGTAGAAGGGCTTTGATTTGACAAAGTACATACCTGACAGAGTTAGGTCAGGCTTGTCGACAGAGTCTCTACTTGCGGATCTATCATATCTCGAGACATGTTGAGGATGGGACCATGTACATCTCCACTACACAACAACGCGCTCTCTTAGTTGAAGAAATACCACATAGCATATGTATCCCAAGAGTGCTTTAACCCATTCAAACAAAGGCAGCTTGACTCACATTGACGTTTCTTTTGTTTTAGGGGTTGATATCGTCGTCAAAGAAGGGTATGTTGGCGTTGGTATCACATCACCTCGCGTCGTTGCGTCTTCACGGACTGTGGTTTGAACGTGGATGCAGCTCATCTCGTGCCGGTGAGAGAGTCTAGCTGGTATGGTGATAATGAGATGGGAGAGTAGGTGTTACACCGTATACTTGATCTCAGATGCTTGAACTAAACTGTGCTAGTTATGGAAGGGCCTCGACCTTTTCAACCGACGCAGTCAACGCGTCTACGAATATCATTTCGCTGCGGACAGATGTCCACAGAACGAGGACAGTGCCCAGAGCATCGCCCCAGCCGATGATTCTGGTGCCAGAGGTCTAAACGCCATGCACAATCAAGCATCCTAGCTATACCCCTTCCATCCCCGGACCGAGCAGCTCACCATCTTCCCTCGACACATCAGTTGCTCGTCGAAACTATATACCCGACCCTGGTGGGGGAGCGTTGATGCACCTGGCACCGTCATTTTGAGACGTCTTTGGGCCGGCGATGACCAGTGACTTCTCTCCTGTCGCGATGTTGAATCGATAGATCACGCCCGAGGTGTTCTCCGACGCGTAGATGAGGTTGACACCCACAGCATAGACGGCACCCCAGAGATTGTCGCCGGAAATGTTGCCAAGGTCTCGAAGTGTTTCCCACTTCTGGGTGACGAGACTGAATCTCCCCAGGAAGGTTTTGGCGGTGCTGGACTGGAGTCCGTAGAGATATTGACCGCCGCCCTTGACAAAGGCCCAGTCGGCGATACCATTGTCTGGTGCCGCGGTTCCTCGCTGAAGAATGTGTCCGTAGGTAGAACGGTGTGGATCGACGTCGATCTTGGCCCATGCTCTGCCTGACTGGGCAATCCAGAAATGGCCGTCGTCGTCTATATCGCCACTGTTCCAGGTCCCGTCGATGATGGTGTTCATCAGAGTGTAAGACCCTGTACTGCCGATCCGGATGACCTGACTCTTACCCCCCGCGATCTGGACTATGCCATAGATCAGATCGTCGATGATGTTGTAGCTGATAGGGTTGATGGTTCCTCCAGGACCTATACCAGTAGCGACCTGCTTGTTTTGCCCGGTCACAAGATTCAATCTGTAGAGCGTCCTGATCTGAATCAGGTATCCTCCCTCGTCACAGCTAAAGGCCGGCGGCGGCGCAGGTGTCTCGATGATGACTGTTCCAGGTACGGTTCCTGAAGGCTGGATTGTCGTCGCGGTGATGGGGGTAGCCAAGCTAGAGGTGCCAGTGTATTGTCGTGTGCTGGTGACATACTGGGGCGGCTGGGTCTCGACGACGACTGTCTCCGCTTCAGTTCCCGCGGGAGAGATTGTTGTGACCGTGGTAGGGCCATCCAGGACGTATGTGCCAGTGTAGTGCCTTGTAACGGTGACAATCTGTGGTGGCGGCGTTTCGATGATAACGGTCCCATCTTCGGTGCCTGTTGGTGTGATTGTTGTCACCGTTATTGGACCAGCGAGAACAGATGTACCACTGTATCGTCGTGTAATAGTGACTGGTGGTGTCTCAATAACAACAACTCCGGCTTCCGTGCCTGTAGGCGTCATCGTTGTTGCCGTGATGGGGCCGGCTAGGATCTCAGTACCTGTATAGAACCTTGTAGTCGTGATGGGCGGTGTCTCAATGATGACTGTACCAGGCTCGGTATCCGTAGGTGTGATTGTTGTTACTGTGATCGGGCCAGGCAGGATCCTGGTGCCGGTATAGAACCTTGTGATAGTCACTGGTGGTGTCTCGATGATTACTGTACCAGGTTCTGTGCCTGTGGGTGTGATCGTTGTCACTGTTGTCGGGCCATTCAGGATCTCTATGCCGGTGTAGAATCGGGTGACAGTAACAGGCGGGGTCTCGACGATGACGGTAGCAGGGTCAGTTCCCAGGCCTGGAACTGTAGTGACAGTAGTTGGCCCAGCCAAGACATTTGTCCCAGTGTAAAATCTCGTGATAGTGACTGGTGGTGTCTCGACGATGACTGTACCAGGCACAGATCCAGAGGCGGGAATCGTACTGACGGCAATGGGTTCTGTTATGACCGCGGTGCCTGTGTAAAGTTGGGTGATGGTGACCGTAGACTCGGGAAGATCAATGATGACGGTTGCAGTGTCTCCAGGGCTATTGGGTGATTCGGTCTTCATCTCGCTGGCCGTGACCTTTCCATATCGCATTATAGTTACATAGGATTGAGGCAGATCAACAACAACAGTGGCCGTCTCACCAGGATTAGCCGGTGTCTGTGTTTGAGTTCTTTCACCACCAATAGCAACAATCCCGTATCGAGTTGTTGTTGTATAAGGCTGGGGTAGGTCGACAACGACTGTTGCAGTCTCCCCAGGAGTAAAGCTTTGAGTACTGATACCACTAACTCCCACACTCCCGTATCGAGTTGTTGTTGTATAAGGCTGGGGTAGATCAACAACCACGGTTGCGGCCCCCCCAGGATTAGCAGGTGCTTCTGTTCGAGTCGTTTCACCACCAATACCGACCACTCCATATCGGGTCGTCGTTGTGTAAGGTTGAGGAAGATCGACAATGACAGTGGCAGTCTCCCCAGGAATAAAGCTCCGAGTACTGATACCACCAACTCCCACACTCCCATATCTGGTTGTCGTTGTGTAAGGCTGAGGAAGATCGACAACGACTGTTGCCGTCTCCCCGGGACTTGCGGGTGCTTGGGTTCGAGTCGTTGCACCACCAACATTGACAGTCCCGTATCTGGTTGTTGTCATGTACAGCTGAGGTAGATCAACAATGACCGTTGCAGTCTCTCCAAAAGCAAAGCTCTGCGTAGTGATACTGCTGAATGTAGCACTCCCGTATCGGGTTGTTGTTGTGTAAGGCTGAGGCAAATCGACAATGACGGTTGCAGTCTCTCCGGGACTGAAGCTCCGAGTAGTGATGCCACTAACTGTAGAGCTGCCGTATCTGGTTGTGGTTATGTAGGGCTGAGGTCGATCAACAATGACGGTGCCAATCTCTCCGGGTATAGTCGGCGTCATAGTAGTGACACTGCTTCTGTCTGCAACCTGTCCATATCTGGTAGTTGTAATGTAAGGGTGAGGAAGATCAAAAAGAATTGTGCCTGTTTGTCCCGGCATAGCTGGTGTCTGGATAGTCATACTACTGCCGACGGTAATGGCCCCATACCGTGTCGTAGTCTTGTATGGATGAGGGAGGTCGATGATGACTGTGCCGGTATTTCCTGGTGCCGCTGGTATCTGGGTAGTGGTGCTGCTGTCTACTGTAACCCTTCCATAGCGAATAGTAGTGACATAGGGATGCGGAAAGTCAAGAATAACGGTCCCAGTCTGCCCAGCAATAGCTGGTGTCTGGGTGGTGGTACTGCTGCCCGCTGTGATGATTCCATATCGCGTTGTAGTCACATATGGGTGAGGAAGATCTATAATAACGGTGCCAGTTTCGCCGGGTGCAGATGGTGTCTGGCTGGTAATGCTGCTGGTAGAGACGCTTCCATATCTCGTGGTAGTCACGTATGGATGAGGTAGGTCAACAATCACAGTACCAGTCTGCCCAGGCGAAGTAGGTGTCTGAGTAGTAACGCTGCTGATAGAGACGCCTCCATACCGCGTGGTGGTTACATAAGGATGAGGGAGGTCAACAATCACAGTACCAGTTTGTCCCGGTGTAGCCGGTGTTTGAGTGGTGATGCTACTGATAGAGACCCCTCCGTATCTCGTGGTAGTCGTGAAGGGTTGCGGAGCATCGATAAAGACCGAGCCAGTTTGTCCTGGACTAGTTGGCATCAAAGTCGTTGTGGTAATTCTAGTGACACTGCCAAATCTCGTGAAGGTAGCAAAAGGGTGCGGATAATCAATGATGACTGTTCCGGTCTGACCTGGGCTAGTTGGTACCCGTGTTGCAGTCGTAGCTGTTGTGACAATGCCGAAACGTGTGGTGGTCGTGAAAGGATGCGGTAAATGAACGACGACAGTACCAGTCTGTCCCGGAGTAGCCGGCATAAAGATGCTAGTAGCAGCCAAAGTGACACTTCCATAACTAGTCACCGTCGTGAATGGTTGAGGAAGTTTGACCATGACTGTTCCAGTCTTGCCTGGACCAGTTGGCATCAGGGTACTAGTCGTAGCTGAAGCAACGCTGCCGTAGCTAGTCACCGTAGTGAAAGGTTGAGGAAGATCAACAAGAATAGTACCAGTCTCTCCGGGGATCTGAGGGCTATATGTTGTCACAGAAGAGATCGAAGCACTTCCATAGCGAGTTATCGTAGTAAAAGGCTGAGGTAAGTTAACAAGAACGGTGGCAGTCTCCCCAGGCGCTCGAGGAGTTTGTGTTGTCGTAAAAGGGGATAAGACACTTCCGTAATAGGTCACTGTGGTAAAGGGTTGAGGTAGATCAATAATAATAGTCCCAGTTTCCCCCGGGCTTTGGGGCGCTTGCGTTGTCATCGAAGAGACCGAGACTCTCCCATAACGAATCAATGTAGCGAAAGCCTGAGGGAGATCGACAAGGACGGTGCCAATTTCCCCTGGGTTCTGCGGACTTTGCGTTGTTGTGGAAGGGATCGACACGCTTCCGTAACGGGTCGTTGTCGTCCATTGTTGAGGTTTGAAGATAATGACAGAACCTGATTGACCAGGCAGCGTGGGAGTTATAGTGGTTGTGTATGTTGTTGAGACTGCCCCAAGTGAGGTTATGGTAACGAAAGACCCTGCTACACTGGGGACCTGAACGACGACAGTACCAGTACGGCCTGGTACGCTTGGTGTTTGAGTAATTGTTGTGGTGAAACTTTCTGTTCCAGTTCTTGTGACCGTGGTGTATTGGATGGGACTTGGGGGCAGTTCGATGATGACAGTTCCTGTCTGGTCTGGCTGGCTTGGGGCTTGAGTAAGGGTCCTGGTAGTAATGCCTTCTGTTCCTGTAATAGTTGTCGTGATATAAGGTGTGATCCGAGGAGGCAATTCGATGATGACAGTTCCTGTCTGTCCAGGCTGGCCTGGGGTTTGAGTCACAGTCCTGGTCGTGGTACCGCCTGTTGCAGTAACAGTGGTTGTTACATAAGGTGTGATGCTAGGTGGCACCTCGATAACAACTGTCCCAGTCTCTCCAGGTAGATTTGGTGCCTGTGTGGTAGTTCTAGTTGTGGTACCTCCTGTGCCCGTAATGGTGGTTGTGATATATGGTGTGATGCTGAGAGGTACCTCGATGATAACTGTTCCAGTCTGTCCTGGTAAGCTTGGTATTTGGGTAGTAGTCCTGGTGGTCGTCTCTGTCCCCGTGTTTGTCCTCGTTGTCGTGGTATAAGGTGTAATGCTAGGAGGTAGCACGATAACAACGGTCCCTGCCTGGCCAGGTCCTACTGGAGTTTGGGTAATTGTTCTAGTGATGCTCTCAATGACGGTGCCAGTGGTAGTGATCGTGACATAAGTCGGCATACTAGGAGGCACTTCGATAATAACAGTTCCAGTCTGATGAGGTTGTTGTGGAGTCTGGGTGAAAGTGCGAATGGAGGTGCCTGTGCCCGTGCCCGTGATGGTAGTTGTGACATACAACATGATGCTAGGAGGCACAACGACGATGATTGTACCCGTGTGACCTGGTAGATCTGGCGTCTGGGTTATGGTACTAGTGACACTCCCAGTGCCTGTGCCTGTAGTTGTGATGTATCGAGCAGCAGTGTTTGGGACCTCAATCACTACAGTCCCTGTTTGATCAGGGCCGCTTGGTGCCTGGGTGAGAGTCTTGGTGATGCTATCACTCCCAGTCACTGTAGTTGTAACATACGGGATACTGCGAGACGGAACTTCGATTAGGACTGTGCCAGTCTGTCCCGGACCATCAGGAGTCTTGGTGCTGGTCCTGATGGTGCTACCGGTACCTGTGACAGTAGTTGTCACATAGAGCGTAGAGGGAGATGGGATTTCAACCAAGACTGTACCAGTTTGCCCTGTGCCAGTAGGAACTTGGGTAAAGGTTCGAGTAATAGTATCAGTGCCAGTTACTGTAGTCGTTATGTAAGGTGTAGCATCGGGGGGGGCCTCGATGACCACTGTTCCAACACGCCCTGAGCCAGTAGGCGTTTGAGTAATGGTGCGAGTAGTAGAATCTGTTCCAGCGGTCGTGATAGTTTTATAAGACGTTATGAGAGGTATCTCTACCACAATTGTATCTGTTATATCAGAGCCAGAATGCGTATGTGTCCAAGTTCGAGTATCAGATCCTGAAACCAAGTTGGTGATGGTGATATAACGCATAGCAGGGACGTCGATGCGGATAGTGCCAGTCTGGCCAGGGCCATCTGGAGGTACAGTAACCGTACGGATCGTGGTTCCAGTCCACTGATCGCTAACGGCGATATAACGAATGCCAGCGGTTGGGAAGTCAATTCGAATTGTGCCAGTTCCACCAGGACCGGAGGGAAACTCGGTGACTGTTCGAGTTGTTGATCCAGTCCAGTAGGCACTGGTAGCGACATAATCAACTTGATCTGCAGGGTATTCGATACGAACTGTACCAGTCTGACCAGGACCTCCAGGAGGGTCAGTGATGGTACGAGTAGCTGATCCCGTCCAGAAATTCGTGACAGTAACAAGAGGCGTGTCAGTAACAAGGGACGTGCCAGTCACAAGTGGCAAAACATCTGGTGTAGGCTCGTCGATGATCGCGGTCTCAGTTCGGTCTGGATCAGACGACTTTTGTATAATGGTCGTGGATTCCGATGTAGTGCTAGTTCCAGTTGTAGCTGTCGTGGTTGATACCGATCTAATGCCAGTTGAGGTTCTAGTGATCGCCGTTGACTCAACTGATGTCACAACAGACACTGTTTCGGTCTCTTTATGGCCTATCGAGTCCTTCGTTACTGTTGTTGGGACAGCGGTATCGCTTCCGCGAGTCACAGTGGCCGCCGAACTGGGGAGATTGACGACCACCAAGCCAGACTCATCAGGCCCGTTAGGGAATTGTGTAACCGTAGTTGGTGCTGTTACGCTGCCCCAATAAGTAGTATGGATAAAACGAGTATTGAGTGGAGGCAGTTCGACCACAACGGTACCCGTCTCACCTGGGCCGCTTGGAGGTATAGTTCGTGTTACAGGTATAGTATTAGTGCCGGTTCGAGATATAGTAGTGTACGAAGCGTCAGTGGAAGGGAATTCGTGCACAACGGTAATGGCTGCGCTGGGGTCGTCTGGCTGTAGAGTGTATGTCATGGGTGCTGTGCCTGTTCCAAGGCGTGTAACAGTCTCGTACAGTCGAGTCGTCGGAGGCACATCAACAAAGACAGTTCCGAAATCTCCGGTGCGCTGAGGTGTATGGGTAGAGGTAACTGTGTTGGCTCCGGTACCAGTACGGGTGAGGGTTACGTATGGAATAGGGTCTGGAGGAACGAAGACAATGACGGTACCTGTTCCATCTGGGTCGCTGGGCGTCTGAGTAGATACCAGAGGAGCAGTGACAGTACCTATGCGTGTGATTGTCGTGTACGGTGATGTAGGTATGGGTACTTGGATGATGATGGTGGTTGCTTCTCCCGGGCGACCCGGCTGCAGTGTTCTAGTGACAGGAGTTTCCACGGTTTCTGTACGATAGATGGTCGAATACTCTGGCTGCTCTAGGGCCTTGGAGCTTGCGTCGTTTGGTTTCGCAACCTTGGTGATAGGCGTTTCGAAGCGTCTTGTATGGTCGGTAGTCGTATGCTCGGGCTGTTCGACAATGACGGTAGTAGGGTCGCCTGGCCGAGAAGGTATAAGAGTTCGAGTTCGTGCAGCAGTCAATGAGGGAATGAATGAGGTGGTGGTGATGACAGGTTCCTTTACGATTACAGTCCCAATCGGCGGGGTTCCCTGGGGTGGGATGGTGTAGGTAGTCGGGGGTCCGTCACCGAAGATGGCAGTGGTGATATAGGAGGCATTGGGAGGGATCAAGTAAGTACTAATACTATTAGCAACAGCACAGAAACCTGCTCCCACTAACTGACCGTGTGATTGTTGTTTCAAAAGCGCTCGTTCCGTTAACAAGCTTGATAGGCTGGATCTGAACAATTCTTTCTCCAGTGTGACATTCAAGGTCTGATGTCCTAGCTACAGCATTAGTAAACAAGATTAGAAGTACGCAATATCGTCTGATGTCGTGGAACCACATGGCTGTAGAACAATATCTCAACGTGGGTTAGTTGTTCTATCTAACAGGTTTTAGAAACTGTCAAGGAATAACGCAATGAATGAATGAATGAATGAATGGACACTCATGTGTAGTAGATGTTGACCATGAACGAAATCAAGGGAAAGGGACCAAGTTGCTCAAACTTTACGAGCTGTGCAAAAAGAAAGAGAGAAGTGAGTATTTGCAGACAAGTTGAGCTAACCGAAAAGCTGAGCTGAGATGAGTTAATATGGTGCAAAGACTGTCGTTTGACCTGGGCGCTCATCCATTCCTATTGCAACTTACACACAGAAAACAACCTTGGCGACGGGATAGATCTAGCCTGAACCTTAGTTTTAGAGATTGTGTTATTCCCTATATCCTTCTCTAGTCAAGACATGTGTAGATCTTGCATTCCACCAGTTCAGAACCAACAACGGAAGAGTTCAATTCGCAAGGATATACTAAACTGGCTAGACTGATTCTACCTTCTCAGGCGTTTTATTGAATTCCATGTAGAAATATCTTGAACAATAGAACTAACAGTGCCACACGTGGGGGAAATGAGATCCATGGGCCTTTCTGCGTGTTCTAGAAGCACATTCATGGCGTTCCTGGATGGGTTCCTCGTGCTAGGACAAAGACGTCGATCTTTTGTGCCACAAATATCATGTTAGTTTTTATGTGGACAATAAGCTTTCTAGTCGCGAAACTTACCTTTGCTTATGTCCCAGATATTCCCGCAAGCAGAAGACATGGTATGACGATTCAGCTCTGAATATCTGGCACCTGAGTGAGTCGCCTACCGATTTGGAGGAACTCGACCACATGAGAATCGATGTCTTGCTCACTCAAACTAAACATGAGTTTTATACATGCCTGGAAACAAATAAGAGAGTCAATAAACGTGAACTGATGTATTGCTAGCCAACCATGAGCTAGCTAGACCCCTGTGAGAGGGAAACATTCCAGGCAAATACTGGAACATAGCTTCTGGTAATACTCGCTTTGAGAGTCGGTAACTCCGGCTCTTCGAGACACATTCTAGATCTCAAACGTTATTGCCAAGCATTTCTTGCCGTCCCTTACCTCTGCAGCGTTCTACTATGGTTGTGATAAGATGATCACTTTCTCTTATAGACTTCACTCGCCATCACGATGCCATGTTTATTTGATATATTACGCGCTTCTACACATCCTTCTTTCCCGTGCCAACGCTCCTTTCATCTTGCTCTATACATTCCTTTCACTTTCACTCATTAGTAACTGACGAGATGGGATCTTGTATACTTTTTATTGGCCTCAGCTTTGTACTGCCTGCCCATGCTCTAGTGGCTTATCAGCCTTGCCTCACCACAACCGCTCTACCAATCATCACTGTCACAGGAGGCCAAGATGGTTACCAAAGGGAATATACGCGTGCATACAAGGAGTTCTTTTCCGGAGGCTTGAGAACAAAGACCTACACCATCACGCAAGCATGCTCGGATATCGACTGCGAGGTTCCACTCATTGAGACTGCTCCCCCCCCTGGATTCACACAAGCTGTAGTAAGATGCAGCGATTGCGGGAGCCAAGGCACCCAGGTCGCCACCTTGACTTTCCCCATGGAGTCTATCGGGGCATATTCATCGTCTGGTTATGCTGTTACTCCTCTGGATTCTGCCAAAGCTACCCAAGCTTGGGTCGATCAGGTGCAAGAACAGAGTGATCAGACTTCATCACAAAATGACAACCAAGATGGCGACTATTCTCAGAACAATACGCCCCCTGCTGTGTCCTCATCCGCTGTCAACTCTGACCATACTTCTTTGGATTCACCAGATAAACTGGAATCTGGGTCAGAAGTACCTGTCGCCCAAAAGAATCAACAGTACCAGCACGATGAGGAAGACCCTGGTTCCCAACGGGCCAAATCAAACCACAAAGAATCCACGGGTGGCAGTGGGCCTTCTGAAAAACCAGACGTCGATCACCTTGGCGATACTTCTAGTCAAAATGGAGGGCATTTGGCAGAACCTGCCAGTGAGTCTGCGTCTTTGCCAGAATCGGATAACTCTGCTTCAGAAGACCAGCGTGCCCCGTTATCCTCTTCCATTCCAACCAAGTCCGCTGGCTCTTCAGAGCATGCATTAGATGGCACTGGGCACTCTAATGATTCCTCTGCCACTTCCTTAGAATACAACACTCCCTCAGATGCTGCTTCTGCTTCGTCTGGAGGGGAACCCACTACCACCGGTTCTGTTGAGAGGCTCGCCACTTCATCCTCTGATGGTACTGCTAAGGCCTCGGACGATGTGATCAGCTCTCAAAGTCATGACTTGCCCGGCTCGTCTGACAATGACTTGTCTCCCCAGAACAACATGCCTCCCATTGATAAGCCTGTGTCTAAGTACACTGATGATGATAGCAATTCGGACGCGCCTGTGTCTAATACTGGCGATAATAACAACTCAGACGCCCCTGATGTTCCCCTCATAGTCAGTGGTGTGGGTTATGTTAAGGTGAATATCTTTGTATGCGTTATTGCGAATATTGCAAGCATACTTGTTACCTGGCTGGTGTAGGAGAGCTACAAGGCCATCTTTTACATGTACTTTTAGTCATTCGTCCTGTATAGTCATCTCAAAATGTATAGAGTCGAACGAATAATGATATTATGAGGAGCAATCATATACTACTATTCATTTAAGAAACATACTGCGAACCCCAGAGGCTTCAGTCCTTTAGAAGAGACTTCCACAAACATCATGTTGGGTGGCTATTAACTCACGAAGAGGATGCACACTGTTGGCATGGAATAGCAACGTGTCGTTGTTAATAGTCAATGGTACCGCTACAAGAGACACATGATTCAATCGGTTCATGGTGCGTTTCTAAACGCCTATCCTAAAGCATAAAGATCGGGTCCAGATCTTGAGGCTAAACCCGCGAGGTATGTTCAATCTGTAGTGCCGGTGTATACCACTAGTCGAAAGTTAGGCCTGGTAGGGCTGGCATGAAGGGGCAGGCTTGTGTCTAGACCCCGGATGAGAAACGGGTAGGAGATGCGCCTAATAGCGAGCTACCGAGTCCTTGGGTCGGCCGAGACTTGGTTCTTGTTCGTGATCGGGTTGGAATGCGGGCTGATGACTGGGTAATGATGATTGTTATATGGCACCAGTTCTGATGGAAGATGCATTCTATCATCAGCACACGTGAAAGCCAGGTGCTGTAGTAGCTACTATACTGGCTCTGATAGCACGGCATCTCTACGGCCGCGCATAATTTAGCTGCAACACATTTGTCACGCGCACAAGAGGTTTAGCCTAGGGTGTATCTGCATGGAGTCTTGCAGCAAGCTTATCTATCGATGATTGCTCTTGGGCTAAAGATTCTTTACTTGTATATATTATACAAAAACCGATTTATAAACTAAGGTAAGATCGAGAGAAGTTCCTTTTTTGTTTCATAGTAAGCTGGGAGTTGATGTGAGCTTGAACCGAGTCAAGATGCCCTGAAGAGTTGGTCGATGGGGAATGTCACTCCGCACAAATGGCTCTTCAAATGTAGCAATACGTTTGAATGAAAGGCTTATATTATCTCACACATGCTTATACTTCTGAAAACTGCCAATTATACGGAAGAGCAGAAAACTTGAATATGAGCTCATATAACAATTGATGAATTAAAGAGTGAACAACACCAAGCTAGATAGCTACAACAAAAACAAAGCCCAAGAAACAACGCAACAGAACCAATTAGTCCTTTGACCTAGATAGTATACATAGAGGGTTCACATCTACCTTTTCCAATAGTTAAGTCTGCGGTAGCAGCAAGATAGTCTATTGTCTAGTTGAAACGGCAGTTAATGAGTGCTGTGTAAGTAGTACTAGCTGCTATGCTATATAGAATAGATTTAATAT
>JABFAK010000271.1:0-106712 GCA_013266265.1 Fusarium sp. NRRL 66182
CCTCTTCCCGCTGCATCGCAATTACAACATCTTCAAGATATTTGGCAGCCAGTACACTAATAGCATCCCGTAGGAAGTTGGTCATTATCGGTGATGGTGCCTGTGGCAAGACCAGTTTGTTGAGCGTATTTACGCTAGGTTACTTTCCAACAGTGAGTCAACTGCAACCTCCCGCTTCTCCCTCAGACTAGGCTAATCAACATACAGCATTACGTGAGATCCGACCAACCCTTTTTGCGACGACGAATGTTAACAATGTTTAGATCCCCACAGTCTTTGAGAACTACGTGACGGATTGCAGAGTAGACGGCAAGTCAGTCCAGCTCGCTCTATGGGATACTGCCGGCCAGGAAGATTACGAACGATTACGGCCACTGGCCTACTCAAAAGCCCATGTCATCTTGATAGGGTTCTCCATCGACACTCCCGATTCCCTCGACAACGTCAAGCATAAGGTGCGGCTCCTCCGGCATGCGCGCAGCGATGCATAGTGATGCAAGTTACAAGAAGCTGACACGTCGCTCCTACAGTGGATCGAAGAAGCTACCCGTTTGTGCACCGGCGTCCCCATCATCCTCGTCGGTTTGAAGAAAGATCTCCGAGAAGATCCCGTCGCAATCGAAGAAATGCGCAAGAAGTCGATGCGATTTGTAACCGAAAACGAGGGCGAGTCTATTGCCCGAGAGATTGGCGCCAAGCGATATTTAGAATGCTCCAGTCTGAGCGGAGAGGGTGTCGACGATGTGTTTGAGGCTGCTACTCGTGCTGCTCTACTGACCTTTGAGAAGGGCGAGGGCGGCGGTTGCTGTGTCGTGCTGTAAAAGACTTGAGGTCTTGCGCCTGTAAATCAGCGTGCGAAACCAGTCTGGGCCGGGGGGGGATGCCATCCACCCAATGCTAGGGAGACGCTCCATACAGGACTGGCCCAGAGATATCTCCAGGCGGCCGATCTCGCTCGCGTTGGCCACACCATCGCATGTTGGATATCTGGAGGTAATTGTAGGATTTTTTTTTTTTTGGATACTAGGAACATCGGGATCGGGATATAGAGGACTTGTTGCTCGGCGCTTCGGGAGGAGGACTCCTTTTATTATACTTTGACACGCACTCTTCAAAAACTCAACACGGCGAGAACCAAAACTCAGGCCATGGGCAGTTCGGCCGACCCCATCATCAAACCTCACCCAGTCGCTCTCACTACCGAATGCCGGCGTCTTTATCGTTGCGTTACTTTCAGGCGTCTTTAATGAAGAGAGAGAGAGAGAGAGATCACTGGAGAGTCACGTTCTCCAGTAGAAGATGCAAAAACAAGAGGCTATTCATAACCTCTCTCCGCCTGACTCTCCTTCCAATCGACCTTGAATCTTGTTCACTGCATCTTTTTTACGTTCTGGTTCCTATCTGACCTGGCATTTCTAACATCCGACGAGCGGAATCATCAGTTCTCGGTTATACATAGCATCCAAAGGGAAACTACAAAACCGGAAGGGAATGGGTGGGTGCATGGATATTGGACAGGAGGTTACAATTGCACGCATGCATGGCTTGGTTCGAGCGGGAAGAGAACACGAGACGCATCTTCGCACTCTCTGTATTAATAATTGAGATAGTAGTATAGAGTTTGATTGGGGCTTTGTCGAGCACCGGACAGAAGAGTGAAGCAAGGGTGAAAGACAGGGGGAGGAGACATGCAGTGCTCTTGTTTACGAAGCTTATAATTCAATGAGAGTGATGATCTGTCAATCGCTTAATGGCTTGCATATTTAGTATTCAATATTTCACGGCGAAATTCGGTCCATCAGGGTGTCGTTCAAACATTGGCTTATTCCAACACCTGGCATCTATAAGCTTCCTATCATACATAGAGTACATTTTTTAAACTCTCAAGCCACCGCCCAGAACTCGTACATTAAGCATTCAGACACGTTACCTCTTCCAGTCGTGGTTCCATGCATTCTTGGCAGGGTATTCCGTCTGGAACCGCGCGTACTCGATTGGCACAGCCTCCAGTCCCCAGACGCCCTTCTTCTCCATAGCCACCCTATACAGGTATCCCTCATCCCGATTTCCAGGACCGACTGTCTTTCGCAGCTCCTCGCAAGCATTGTACATGCCCTTGTACATACGTGACCGCTCCTGCTCAATCGCCATGTGCTGCTGGCGTCGAAAGAGCTGCCACGCGCGGTGGATAGTCCAGTGACGGAGATATCGGAGACGAGCCATGCGCAGCGGAGGAGGTGCGGGGGAGAACATGTTTTGCCGGAGCGTGCGGATGCGGAAGAAGTTCTCGGACTTGGGCTGGACGTGCTTGCGGCGGGGAGGGACCTTGCCTGCTGTGGGCTTCTTAGCTGCGGGCTTTGGGGGTGTGCGGGCGAGCATGTTGATCGTTGTCGAGAATAGGCGTGTTGCAGGTGCTGCGGGAGCAGTCTGGCGGCTGAAGAGCCCGCGGAGAGAAAATATTGAGGCCATTGTAAAGTATGTGGTGTTGTTCAAAGCCCGTGTCTGAATCACCTGGTAGTTTTATAAGAAAGAATCGCTGCCCAATGTATTCGCTGGATTTTCGCTTTTCGCTTTTAACGCTGATGAAATATCGTCTTTCACACAAATTGTAAACAATCAAATCGTGGAGCAGCCGGGAGAGAGGTTCTCGGTCAAGTTCTTGTCTCGGATTGGGCCACCAGTTCAAGATACCCAATTGCGCGGCAGCTGTCACTCGTCTGCTTGAACTCGGGATCTGGAGGGCCTTCCAGCTTAGTTTGCAGGGAGCGCTTGAATCTTTGGGACCTGATAGAACACACGCGGGTTGAGAGGATCGCTGTCGAAGGGTGGTTGTTTGTAGTAGGCGTGAATGTCCTGAGGAAATTGTTAGCTTGAAGCTCCGTACCGGGTAAATATTTCCCCGCAGTCCAATGTTGAACAACATCTCAACTGCAGTTTGATAAACAGCACCACCGACATGTTTTTTTCTTTTGTTCGAACCAGAGACACTACAGCTGGCTCTACTTTGGCTGTTATACTGAGACAGAGCAGGAAAAGTAGAAGAAGAAAAAGAAGAAAAAGAAGAAAAGAAAAGAAACTCACCTCCGTCTGAGGCTCGCATTCATAGACAAAAAGACCCTTTCTGTTTCCAGACTCAAGTTTGTCCCAAGCCTCTTTCTCAAGTCGAACTGCCCATCGCTTCTCGAGACTATTGAGCGACTCGCCCGTGGCGCTGACCAAAAGATGCTCCAGTTCGTGTGGTTGTTGGTCATCCCCAGACTTCTTCTCGATTTTAAGATGATTGAGGAGCCAAGCAAGTTCCCATATGTCGGGCTGGCAGACGAAGTGGGCTCGAACATAGTCATTAGGCCAGTCGCTAGACTTTTCCTCCTCAACCCACAACTTGTGAATGCCCTCGAAGCTTTTAGCTGACCTTACGTACTTGGTCGATGCCAGGCTGCCGAAGTCTGGGTAGCGGGTTTGATGATCCTTGCCGGCTTTGACGTCAAGCGTGTAGATGAACATCTTCAACAGTCTCGGAAAGATCTCGCGGGTTCGAATGACGTGGTGGTCCGGATGCCGAGGGACCTGACCCTGAAAGGAGAAATCCTGTCTGGTCACAATGCCTCGATGGTCACGGTACTTGAAGATGAAGTCACCCGGAGGATGGCCAAGATAGTACCTCGACCCACGGATGATCTCAGCTCGCGCGACAAAGATGCCTACGCCGGTTTCCAAGACGGGATTTGTTAACCTCACTGGTTTCAGTATCATGAGGTCCACTCTTGAAAAATCGTCTAGCCATTTCCCACGGATCCTTTTGGCTCTTGCTTTCAACATATATCGAAATCTGTTGATAGCTGTCACATTCTCGCTAAGAACTCTTTCCTGGTTTTTGCTGAGCTGAGATCGATCTGGTCCCATGGCCTCCAAGCGGACCTGGGCTTGCTTTCTTGCATTCTCCTGCAGACATCTCTTCATCAAGGCGTGGGCATTCTTGTATCGCTCCTCCTCAGTTGTGCATTCAAATGGCCAGATTGTATCGTACCCGTGAAGTATCGAGAAGATTTCCGGAGAGTACTCGTAGTCGTGATCCTGACAAATCTTGCATAGGCCGCGAGAGATGGTATGGCCAGACTGTTCAGGAGGATGTGGATCGTTGGCTGCTACATTGACCGGAGCAGCCCGGTCTTGATCAACAGGGGCCATGTCTGTTATGAATAAGGCTTTGAAATTGCTGAATCGATTCAGGGTTACTGATATTCGAGCGGCTTCTAGGTGAATGGATATTTGGACAAGGGGAGTTGTCAGAAAGCAAGGTATCCAAGTGATGTGTGAAAGAGAAGGGAAAATCAAAAGACCAAAAGAAGGAGCGATGGTTTGTCCCTTGAGAAACAACAGAAGGTTAGTAGATTATAAACTAGGTAGGTACCTACCCAAGGTAACTCTTGAGAGAAGGGATAAGCTTTAGGCAGGTGTGGGAAAGAAGAGAGTTGATGCAGAACTCTCTTATACATGACTCTCCACGATAAACCTTCACGTCTTGTGCTGCACGTCTTACATACCTATACCAAGAGACAAAAACATGCATCACAGAGGCAGAGATCCAGTTTGAAGATTCCAATCCGATTACACAGACTTGTTACCGTCGAACCGAACTGCTGGCTACCAAGGAGAAACGAGACCTCACTGTAACCCAACTACTTTGTGTTCGGTAGAAGAAGACTGACATGTTAAGTTTTCGAGCCAGAAGATAAGCAAGACAAGGTTTTAATAATATGGGACCCTGCTGAGAGGAGAGGTTACCTTTCCTAACCTCCTCAGCCGTGCAGTAAGTTACTATAGTTCGAAGTGTGATTCACTATCACTCCATATCCACATGCACTCGCGGTCTAACTAACGTTGCCACTGGCATTTGATTCATCCCATGATTATTTCCTCTATTTCAAAAAGCTTCCCCAGCCCTTGTTTTCTTTCATCTTTTCCATCCATCTTGTGGCAAACATCATCCCACTCTGCCTTTTTTGCTCCTTTCAGCGCGAGCCGAATCCTATCCTGTTTGCTGCTCCTTGCCTTCAACTCATCGTCACAAACCAATTTGATTTTCATTTCTCCGGCAAGCATATCACCTCGGTGACAAGAAGACAAGTCACTTAAATCATCCGAGTGAGGGGAGCAACATGGGCAGTCCTTATTTTGCATCTGACGCTGGGCCATCGTCCTATTTCCAGCCTGAGATAGCATCAGGGAATATCACTTCCCAGTATCAACATGGAGACCAGGAAGAAGTTGGCGTTGGTAGTGCAGTTAAAAATGACGCTGAGATCACTCCTGAAGAAATGGAGGACATCCCTCTCAGTAACGGAGATCCTTCCAACGAGGAGGAGGACTGGGAGGTTCCCAGTGGGCTGGAATTAGCAACCGCCCAAGTAGCAAGTCGTACTATTCAGCCTGCAGAGTCTGGCTCTTCATTCGGCCAGTTCAACGTACCTCGTTTCTGCATCAAGAAGCCTGCTAGGCCTGCCTTACGGTTTGACGATGAGGATATGTTGGCCGTTAGCCTCAACAAACGCATGGATGAAGAGGGCGAGGAAGACGAGGAAGAAGAAGAAGAAGAAGAAGAAGATGATGATGATGATGAAGAAGAAGAACCTCAACACCCCCTGGCCGGATTTGAAGTCCTATTTAGTGGAGATTCCGAGGGCGAGTACACCTGGGAGCAACTTCACCCTCACGCTGCCCGAGCAATCGCCTTTGTCCAGAGCATTCCCGCCGTGCAGACACTCCGGGAGACCGCCGCTGCTACCTCGCACATTGCTCAGAACAACATCACTAGGTCTTACAGCGATGTCAGCGAACGGGTTCGTCATACGGCTCGACGAACCTGCGAAGCCGTCGTGGTCACTGGCCAGGTGAGCGGGTATCTTGCTGGAGAGGCCTTGACCGCTGGACAGGGCATGGTGGGTAGAGCTCATGCTGCTGGACAGGAGATGGTGGCTAGAGTTCAGGATAACTGGGCAGGCTGGACAAACCCTCTCAACTATGGCATCTTTGAAAGGGTTGGGGAGTTTGTTGCTGAGGGAGCGCAGGCGCTGCCACCCGCGGATAGTAGCATCGTCCGTCCACGCAGACGACGATGAGCTTGCCAGGCGTAGGTTCAGTTTAGAACTGTTACCTTGTGGTTGTTTGCATTGTGCTGTTCTTTTAGGGGCTGCCATCTTGGCAATTTTCTGCAAAAAGTAATAGGTTGGAAAGAGGACCCTTTGCCATTATTTCGAGGAAATATCCATGTGCTATTATAGCTTTGAGGATCTTGGGCAAGGAGTTTGAGAAATCGATTTGGACCAAGTATGTCGCATAGAGTATATGGAAGCTGACAGGATACGAGAGACACAAGGCAAAGAAAGGGTCTAGGACAAAGGATCGGGACAAACAAGCAATGCTTTATTCTATAGAATACTATTTTATCGTGACATCTCAACCATCCCATGTTAACTCCAAAGCCGGTACCGTGACATTGTATCCATTTTCATTCAATCATCTCTTAGTGCCCGTGTGTCACATTGTTAAGGTCCCTGAACTCGCCGCGCAGGCTCTCAACACCCTCCCTCTTGACCTCCTCAACAAGCTTGGCAACCTCGGGAGCAATGACGTTCTCATCAAAGCCAAAATACTTGTAAGCGTCCTTGCCAGGAAGGGACTTGCCAAATGTGGACATGGAAAAGCCAGCGTCGGCGTATCGCTCCCAGCCATTGACGGCGTAGGCCTCGATGACGACACGCGGTGCGTTGGAGCGGTACTGGAGAACCTCACGCTTGTACTCGAGGGGTTGAGCGTTGAAGATGCGCTGGCAGGGGAAGGACACGACGCGTGCCTTGATGTTGAACTTTTCCTTGAGGATTTCGCGGGTCTTGACAGCAAAGACCATCTCGGCACCGACTCCGATGAGGGTGACGTCGGCATTTTCTTCCTCGATAAAAGTATAGGCACCCTTTTGGGCACCTTCGCGGCTTGAGTACTGGGGGTACTGCTCGAGGTTCTGACGGGAGAGGGAGATGATGGAAGGAGTGTCCTTGGACTCGAGGGCGGTGATGAATGCGCCGGCTGTCTCTTCGGTATCACAAGGACGGATGTAGAGGATGTTGGGCATGGAGCGGTAGAGAGCAGGGAGGGCGATGGGCTGATGAGTAGGCCCGTCTTCACCGGTACCGATCGAGTCGTGGGTGGCGATGTGAATGGCTTGAAGGTTCTGAAGGGCCCCCATGCGAACGCCAGGGGCGGCGTAGATGTAGAACATGAAGAAGCTAGAGGTGACGGGGAGGATGGTGCCCTTGTTAAAGGCGGCGAGACCGTTGGAGATGGAGGCCATGGCATGTTCGCGGACACCCCAGTGGATGTACCGACCGGCGTAGTTACCGTTGATGCCGCAGGTAGTCTTGAGGTCGGGCTGTATGCTGGATCAGTAAAGTTGCTTGGTGTCTTGATGGTAAACTTACGTGTTGGAAGTCAACTTTATCCTTCCAGATCATGTTGACAGAGGGAGACAGATCGGCTGTACCAACCATGAAGTTTTTGAGCTTCGCAGCCAGGGGGTTGCAGATAATACCGGCGGACTTTCGCGAAGGCGTAGGGGCGGTAGGGAAAGTCTCCTTTGCGGGGATGATGCTTCGCCAATCCTCAGTAAAACGACCCTCGACGCGCTTGGTGAACTCCTCATGAAGCTCAGGGTACTCCTTGCCATAGGCGCTGACAAGGTTCTTCCAGTTCTCGACGAGACGGTCGCCGCGGGTCTTGCAGTCACGGAAGAATCCGTAGACCTCATCAGAGACGACGTAGTGCTTCTCAGGATCCATACCGAAGCGCTCCTTGACAGCCTTGACACCATCGGGGCTGAAGGCAGCACCGTGGGCCTTGGCATCGCCGGCGACCTTGCTACCGACGCCGATGATGGTGTGGATGTTGATGAACGTGGGCTTGTCGGTGCTGGCCTTTGCCTTGATGAGAGCTTTGACAATGCCCTCGACGTCGAAGCAGCCATCTTCAACCTCAATCACGTCCCAACCGCAGGCACGCATCTTGGCGTTGACGTCCTCGGTGTTGCAGAGATCGACACTGCCATCGCAGGTAACCTGGTTGTTATCGTACATGACGACGAGGTTATTGAGCTTCCAGTGACCAGCTAATTGGATAGCCTCGAGGGCGACACCCTCCTGAAGACAAGCGTCGCCGATCATGCAGAAAGTGGTATTGCTGACAAGGTCATAGTTGGGCTTGTTGTAGGTAGCTGCGAGGTTCTTGCTGGCCATGGCGAGGCCGACAGCGTTGGCGATGCCCTGACCCAGAGGACCAGTTGTCACCTCGATACCCTCATGTTCGATCTCGGGATGGCCGGGCGCCAGCGAGTCGTACTTGGAGGAATGGTAGGACTTGAGGTGCTCAAAGGTCATGGCTCTGTAGCCGGCAAGATGGAGGAACGTGTATTGGAAGAGGCATGTGTGGCCGTTGGAAAGGACGAAGCGGTCGCGGTTGAAGTAGTCAGGGTCGTTGGGAGAGTACTGCATAACATATTTCCAGAGAGCAAGACCGATAGCAGCCATTCCCATGGCGCCGCTGATAACAAGTCAGTCAGTATTTTCGATCGCATGGCATTATTGTATCGTGCAAGTCCAAGTCTTACCCCGGGTGACCGCCCTTGAACTGCTCACAGAGATCAGCGATCAAGCATCGAAACTGTCGCAGAACAAGATCAATCGTCTCAGCATCATCGTTCTGGATCAATTTGACAACACTGGAAAGAGCAACAGGCTCCTCCTTGGCCTCCGGAGTGACTGCAATAGGCGCCATCTTGGGTTGAAGTTTGCGATGCTCTTACAAGACGGGAACCACGAGAAGAAGATGGAGGAGAGCCTCACTTGAGTTATAGGCAAGAGGCAGCATTTTAATGAAAAGAAGACGATGATTTCCTCTACAACCCCGTCTGGGTTTCCCAATATGGTAGGGAAAAGCGCCGTGGGTTTGCCATCAGGCGTGGGGTATTATTGACATTGGCATCATTGGATGGGCAAAGATTGAGGGAACAGTTTGTTTTGTCACGAGGGTTCTATATCAGGCAGTTTGAGGCACCCGGGCTGTGGCTTTGCCTGTTGAGGCTAGAGCATGGAGAAGGGGCGCTTAGGCTTGCCATTGAGTGAGTAAGTAATCTACACTCATGATCCCGGCTGAGGATAGTCACAGCCAAAGAAGTGGTGCAGCATGCAAGACATTGACTGATCCTTTTTGTCCGCCTTCACCGTCATCACCCATGATGATGGCCCCCGGCTACAATTACCCTGCCTGGACGTCTCAGAACGGGCTTCCCTAAAACAACCCCAGCTGCATCATCATCCGCATAGACCTTCCGCCCGAATGCCATCACAGCGATACATTACGTTCAATGAAGTGTTGTCTTTGGTACCTCCAGAAATGGATACCCATAGTCGATCGGCGCGTATATTGTGAGGGAAGATTCTTTCCAACATTTCGATGCCATCTTCAGTTCAGCTCAGCTTCATCGTCCACTTCTGATCTTTTGTGCAACCTTCTCGGTACCTCGCTCGTCTATACTGTATACAGAACAGCCTCGTTCCCACCATGCCTCCCGCTATCGTCTCCGACGTTGAGCTCCCGGCCAGCGTGCCAGAGTCCCAAGAAACACCCGCCTCCCAGGCATCGACCTATAAGCTGTTCTCTCTTGAAGCAAAAACCATCGCCATCACCGGCGGAGCCCGTGGTCTGGGCATCACTCTAGCCATTGCAGTTGTCGAAGCCGGCGGCAGCGTAGCCTGTCTCGACATTCTGGATGAACCTTCACCAGCCGAGTGGGAGCAGCTCAACCAGATTGCCACAGCCAACAAGGCCTCCGTTTCGTACCGGAAATGCGATGTCACAGACGAAGAAGCGGTCGAGACGGCGATGAAGGCCATCACGGCTGCGGCGGACAAGACGGGTGCTCCGTTCTGGGGTACTATCGCCTGCGCTGGTATTCAGCAGCAGGTCGCTGCTCTCGACTATCCTGCTGCCGACTTTGATCGGATATTGCGAGTCAATGTGACGGGTGTCTTCAATACGTGCAAGTATGCGGCGCGTATGCTGCGAGAGAAGAACAGTCCTGGCAGCATTGTCATAATCGGCAGCATGTCGGGCAACATTGCCAATCGAGTAAGTCGTCTAGGTATCAGAGACAGCAACATCAGAACTAATGCGTTGTAGGGATTGTCCTGCACAGCGTATAACTCGAGCAAGGCTGCTGTGCAACAAATGTGCCGATCGGTCGCCCAAGAATGGGGCCAATACGGTATCAGAGTCAACACGCTCTCTCCTGGGTACATCAGAACTGCCATGACGGACCAATTGCTTCAAGAGAACCCCGAGGTAGAGAAGACATGGATGGCGGGTGCTCTTCTTGGACGTCTGGGTGCGCCTGAGGATTTCAAGGCACCAGCTGTATTCTTGCTGTCCGAGGGCGCTTCGTTTGTTCACGGTGCGGATTTGAGGGTTGATGGAGGACACTGCGCGTCGGCATAGCTGGAGAGACGGGAGTTGACGAATAATTGACCCAATTTCTACGAGCGCAATGTCGAATACCTAGGCAGACGAATTTGTGATCCAACCTTGTCGACGGAACAGGCTTAAAGCGTAGCGCTCATAACGCCTCACTGCCACCACCACCATGAATATTATGCCGCTAACTCAGCCCCAGGTCTTATCGTGGATGCCTTGTAGAGGGGGGGCTGTTTCAATAATTTGGCTGCCTCCAGCGCAACACGCTTATAAGACCATTGTCATTCCTAGGCGACTATCAACACCACCGCATCATCTCAGCCTTGTACACATCAAAATGACCTCCATCTCCCTATCACGCAACGCCCACAAAGCCTTGGAGCCATCTCATCTCCAGGATCGCGTCATCGGCACCATCTTTGGCTCAGCACTTGGAGACGCCATCGGGTTATACACTGAATTCCTCTCAGCTGAAATCTCGGAGAAGGCATACCCCGACAAAGCTTTTACTCTTTTCCCTGCTGAAAAGGCAACACCCTTTCGTCGCGACCATCACAGAAGCTTCCACCGTCCTGGAGAATGGACAGACGATACAGACCATGCCGTGTTAATACTGCTCTCTTATCTTCACAGCGATGGGAAGAAGCTCGATCCACAAGATTTCGCATCGCGACTTTCGGTCTGGGTTCGTATGGGATTGCGTGCGCTGGACACCCTTCCGCTTGGTCTTGGACGGACCGTCGGCGGTATTGTGCGCAGTAAATCCTACCTCGACGATCCTGAAGGAACAGCCCGGAAGTTTTGGGTGACGGGGAATTACAACGCTGCGCCGAACGGGAGTCTCATGAGGACTCATCCGCTGGGTCTCATGTGTCTCAGCAAGTCTGTGGAAGAGACCTTTCAGATCGCAGCAGACTTTTCTGTCGTCACCCATGTTGACCCAAGATGTGTAGTGTCTTGCGCCATTGGTACTGCGCTCGTTCGTGGTCTTGTCCTTGGCGAGATCTACGAGGAGCGGCATGTTGATGAGTTGATTGAGACTGGCCTTGCATGGTACAATGAGCGTCGCGAGAAAGAACTCGAACAGCCTGATAGGAAAGATGAGCCTCGACTGGACGTAGATGAGTTTAGACAACATGCGACAGCAAAATCACTTGCCGACCTCAAGCTGGACGAGAGCTACAAGATTGGCTACGTGTACAAGACGTTTGGCTCTGGCATCCTACTCCTCCGCCTTGCGCTACGCCAACGCAGACACGCCGGAAAGCTGTATTCTCAACTGACAATTTTCGAGAAACTCATCACCGATCTCACCATGGAAGGCGGCGACGCAGATACAAATGCCTGTTTTGCCGGTGCCCTCCTCGGCGCACTGCTAGGCTACAAGACGCTCCCGCCGCATTGGCGCGACGGCCTTTGCCATGGAATATGGCTGATGGATAAGGCAGAGGGACTGTGCGACGTGTTGGGAGTTACCAATGGCTCATACTTGGGATCGCGTGATAAGCACACAGCAGAGGATGGTGGGCGTGGGTTCTTGACGGATGCGCAGATGGAAGAAAAGTGCATGAGGATGCAGGCTTGGATGGCGCAAGAGGAGCAGGAGTGGAAGAGGAGACAGGAGGTCGATAAGAAGAAGTCGAATTGGTTTGCGTGGAAATAGGTGGTATGGGGGGAGGATGCCTTGAACGAGTGATACCAATAGCTGGGCAGATTGTGGAAGCAGAGCTTGGTATAGGTAATTATAAATCGAGACTATACCAGCCATTTATTAAAGCCAGAAGTATATTGCCAAACTGCCTAGTCGTAGCCAAACAACAACAACAACAACAACTGTTTCGTTCATTACTCACGTTGATGAACCTCGGCCTCAACCTTCTCATCATGTCTAACATCAGCCGTCTCCCCGCTCAATGTCTTCTCGGGTGCCTCTCCAGGAACGCCCATGCTGTGATCCCAATGGAGCAAGATCTTTGACCCAGTAAAGAGCTTGTCAATCTGCTCAAGCGACAAGAGCCGAGTCTCGGGGTAGAAGAAGTAGATCAAGGGGAGGAAGGCGGCGTTGAAAATGGCAAAGTAGATGTAGGTCTTCCAACCGATGCTCGAGATTGACACGGGAGTGATTTCGACGACGAGGAATGTAAAGATCCAGTTTGAGGCCGTTGCGAGGGCGGCGGCGCGAGTACGAATTGCCAATGGGGCATACTCTGCAGGAACTTGTATACTGTTAGCATGTTGCGTTGCATATGTGCGGACGAGTTCTTTGCTTACGCAGCCAGGGGATTGCGAGTAATCCCACCGCAAAGAAGAAGTCTAGCATCTGTTAGGCGAGTGCTGTTTCTCACCACGGCTTGACGTACTGAACAAGAAGAGCATGACGATAGCCACGATGCCTGGGCCTGTTTCTCCGGTTGATACAGTCCCGGCTAGAACAGCCATGCAGACTGCTTGGCCGGTGACTGCAAACATCATCAACTTGCGACGGCCGAGGCGGTCGATGATCCATATCGGAATAAGTGAGGAGAAGAAGTATGCGATGCCATTGAAGCCCGCCAGTAAAAGACTCAGGTTGTGTGAGATCCCGACCGATTCTTGGAAGATGACCGGCGCGTACTGGTTGGGTGGTTAGCAATTCGGTGCATGTTGACCACGTCCAGTCAGGGAAACTTGCGTAGGTGATTAGATTTATACCAGAGAGCTAAAGAAGGCACATGTCAGTAGGAATGTATCAAGAGAAGGGTGATTTCGTCGCACCTGTTGCATGAACTGGCCACCAATACCCAGCAAAGTCCGATATCGAAACTTTTGCGCCCCATTCTTCCACATGGCCTTGAAGCTACTCGTCTGCGCAGCCTCACGTTCCTCTGTAATAGCATGCTGAATCTCGGCCATGCTCCGATTGACAGATTCATCATCCTTGCTGATGGACCTGGCGTCCTTTCGCACAGCCCACAGAACCTCGCGCGCCTCGTCGTGGAGATGGTGATTGATGAGCCAACGGGGAGATTCGGGAAGGACGAGGACGCCGGCAAAAGTTACTATGGCGAAGAAGATCTGGAAAGCGAGCGGGAAGCGGAACTGCGCGTCGTTGGTGACAAAGGACATGCCGTAGTCGACCCAGTAGGAGAGCATGACACCAAAGATGTTGATGGCGAGTTCAATTGCGAGACCTCGACCCCGATCGTCGGCCTTCATCAGCTCGGAGTGCCAGACGGCTTGATCAAATTAGATGAGGCTGGCGAGGTGATAAGAAGGGACTTACGAATGGTACTGGTGTTCATGCCGTTTCCTAGACCTGCTACAATACGGCCAACAATCATTTGAGGAATTCCAAAGGCCGCTGCTTGTAGAGCGGCGCCGACGCTGAGGACGACACAGCCCATCATGATACACTTGCGACGACCGAAATATTCCCCAAATACGAGACAGAAGATGGCACCAAAGAAGCACCCGATTTCGTAGATGGCGACAACAGTGCCCTGCAGAGAAGAACTGCCGTTGCCGCCCTCTGTGGTATCGATCTCGGGAAAGGTATTGACAAAGGCATAGCCTGTCAACAAACCTGACATGACTCCTTGATCGTATCCGAAAAGGAGGAATCCCGAGCCAGCTGTTGCTGTGATAGCCCAGTCAAGGGCCTTGCCGACCAAGATGGTCATGATGGGAGATGGTACAAGGTCAGAAGGGAAACGAGACTGATCTGGGAACGATGAGACTATTCACAATGGGGGCACACTACATCTTGATATATACTGCAACGATCAACGATCAACGATCATCTTGGGATCAGAAAAATCGATTGTTACATCAATTGACTCGCGGGGGAACCAGGTTCGTTCCAAGGCAATCCCCATGGGGCGGGTCTGGCACGCGATTTTCTGGGGTTTGGTGGGACTTTGGCGGTATTTGCAAGCGCTGTACTGGCCACCTATAGAAAGGAGAAATTCTGGGGCATTTGGTATGTAGTAGGCAGCCAAGTTTGGAGATCAAAGCGCTGAGATCGATTGAGGTTGACGGTTCTGCTTCGAGCTGCCTTGTTTTTCTTTAGAGGCTGGGTTGGAGCCGATGTTGGAGTCATGGAGTAGACGGTTCTAATTCTTGTAAGCGAATAGGGAGCAAAATCTAAGCGAATAAAGACAAGGTCTTACCCAAACAAGTAATTCCGCCAAATACTGTTCACACCTGTCAGAGTCCGCTTAGAAATGCCGTAAACGGGTGTAGAAATTAGAGATGCAGCTGATCGATCCGGCAAATACCCCGGCATCTTGGACGTTGCATGATACAGATACACCTCTGTTTTAGACATGTACACCAACTGAGTGTGCGTATCTTTGCCTTATCCGGCACTTGCAGCCAAACACTTGTATGACTTGGACTATTGTCTTATTGAAGCAGTGAGATATCGTAAAAATATCAAGTCTCATGTTTAAATTAGGAATTTGGAAACGCCTGGGAGAGAATCATAAGAGAAGAATGCCACGACGATGGGAGATGGGAAAGTTAACAGGCACTTTCTTCTCTGTTCTTTGAGCGTCGGCGTTTTTATTGACCCTTGATTAATACAAGACAAGCAAATACAGACCATGACTCTAGGTATGAACCAGCCCAGATGCATTGCCATTGCTAACCTGCAAACTACAGGGAAAAGCTTCATCACGGGAGTCCCCAACTCGGTCGAGCGAACACTCAGGAGTTGCATCCTTCACGACCCTTCACTACGTCTGATTGCATCAGAAAAGGGTAATGCGAACAACTCTTTAACTGCCCACAGACAAAGACTGACTGCCTGTTAGTTCTGTACCGAAGAAACGACGCCCAGCACGATGACAAGGTCATCCTCATCTCGGGCGGAGGCTCAGGCCATGAGCCAGCACACGCAGGATACCTCGGCGAGGGTGCATTGGACGTTGTGATTGCAGGCGAAATCTTTGCGTCCCCCTCAGCTTCGCAGATCCTTGCCGGCTTGCAAACTGTCAAGTCGTCAAAAGGGTTCGTCATTTCTCCCAGGCCGAGCACCACGTTGGCCTGACTTGGACACAGATCGCTGTTGATCGTCAAGAATTACACGGGCGATAAGCTCAACTTTGGTCTGGCAGCAGAAAAGGCAAAGGCTGAAGGCCAAAGGGTCGAGATGGTGACTGTGGGCGACGATGTGTCGGTAGAAGGCAACTCGCTCGTCGGCCAGCGAGGTCTCGCCGGGACGGTTTTCTGCCACAAGGTCGCCGGAGCCAAGGCAGCACAAGGGTATCTGCAGTTCTGCGTTGAATTACTCGAGACTCATCTGACGTCTGATACAGGGCCCCTCTCGACCAAGTCGCTGCCATCGCAAGAAAGGCTGCGTCGCGAATGGCCACCGTCGCCGCGAGTCTCGATCGCTGCGGTGTTCCTGGGCGCACAAACCAAGAGTCCCTCCCCCATCATCAGCTCGAGTTCGGTATGGGCATTCACAATGAGCCCGGTGTCAAGCGCGAGGAAGTTCCCAATCTGGAGACAACAGTCGAGAAGGTGTTGAGCATAATGTTCACGCCCAAAGCCACCATGTGGCAGCCCCAAAAAGAACAGCGCGTCGCTTTGATGGTGAACAACCTCGGAGGATTGAGTGTCTTGGAGCTCGGTGTTGTCGCAGATGAGGTGGTGAAGCAATTGGTTCTGCGAGGCGTCCACGTTGACAGAAGTCTTGTAGGCACCTTTGTGACATCGCTCGATGGGCCCGGCTTTTCGGTTACTCTACTGTCGCTTGACGACGAGTTGACAGAGCTGCTTGATGCTCCTACCACAGCGCCTGCTTGGCCTCGCTCTATCCACGGATGGGCAACGGATGCCGAGTCTGTATCGAAACGGGAAACAATAGTGGCCGCGACCAAGCCGAATGGCAGAGAGACTAGAGTCAGGGGTACGTCAAGACAATCGAGCCGTGTAAGCGCGAAGCTTATTGAAGACAGTCCCGACATCTCTTGTCAAGGTCCTCATCGAATCAGTAGCACGAACAACGGCGAGGGACGAGCCCAAGATTACAGAGTACGACACGCTTGCGGGTGATGGAGACTGCGGAGAGACGCTTCTGAATGGAGTCACCGGTATGTTCCTACCAGTTCTTGTTAGCATATTTTTAGCTAATATCTTCAATGTGCAGGTCTAGTAAAGGAGTTTGAGAACGAAGATGCCGAGACTCTTGACATTGGACAGATCTTTCGACGAACTGCCACCACGGCAGAGAGAAGCATGGGTGGCACATCGGGAGCCATCTACGCCATTTTCCTCAACGCCGTAGCGAATCGTCTGCTCGAGCTATCCGCAGACTTGTCGTCACCCGCAGTCTCTGCGCTCATCCAACAAGCTCTGCAGGGCGGCCTGGACGAGCTATGCAGGTACACACCTGCGCGCATCGGCCACCGCACGCTGATGGACGCCCTCATCCCGTTTGTCAAGGCCTATGCGTTGGAAAACTCATTGAAAGCTGCGCTGTCCGAGGCACGCAAAGGTGCCGAAAGCACGCGACAGATGGCGGCGGCTCTGGGACGAGCGAGCTATGTTGGCCAGGATCGGTTTGATGAGGAGGGTGGTATTCCTGATCCTGGCGCTCTTGGTGTTGTGAGTATACTCGAGGGCTTGTCTGACGGACTGGAAACGCGAGCCAACTGATGCAACTGAAACATTGGGGTTGCAGTCAAGTTTCTGGGGGAAGAAGATGTCTGATCGAGATGCCACCCACCAAAAGTTGGTTGTATTGGAATGGGCCGGCCAAGGGCAAGTCTAAGCGGGGGGTGGACGTTGAAGAACGAGGACATTCAGATGAACATCAGGTACGGACTAGTATTTGTTGGTCATGATCTATTTTGCTAGGAAAAAAAAAAAAGATTCGAATTATGTAGCTAATACGCCACGATTCACTGTTTAATTAGTTAATTAATTAACTAAATAAATAAGCAATTGCCGATCATCAGTAGTCGTCGCCAAAGGTCGGCGTCTAGAATTACCGTGCCCCTCCACCATTGCCCAGATCTTGATCAACCTCGTCTCATCTCCACCCCCATCCTACCAAGATCCTCATCCTTCCATCGCAAGCACAAAAGCGGCTGCAATTGACAAATATGGTTCAAAACTCCGCATCCGCCTCCGCCTCCAGGTGCCGGCCCCCGCCCCGACCCGAGTCCGTCAAGCACAAGCGGACGAGATCCGGGTGTCTCAATTGCAGACGCAAGAAGCGCAAATGCGACGAGGGCCGGCCGACGTGTGGGACGTGTCGTCGGCGCAACGAGCCTTGCGAATGGGGTCTCAGGGTAGCTTTCAGGGCTGAGCATGCTCAGTGCTTGAATGCGCGGCATCCTTCGATGCGGAAGATGGCGAGGAGGAGACCACCGAGGGAGTTTGCGATCTTGGATGTTACGGATGAGGTTATTCGTGACTATAATGCTGTTGGTTCGGAGGACGAAGAGGTTGATGTGCAGAATAGCAATGCTAAGGACGGTAGGATATTCTCGTCAGGAGTATGTACGAGTAACTAACTGACCTGGGCATCCTAGACTCACATCTGGTTGTCGGCGAGGAGCTGTTGGATACTAATAACACTGCAGATGACTACATCCCAGCTCAAGCACCAGCAATCGATACTTGGTCGCCCACAACCCAGCGCCAGACCGAAAACGCTGTAGCTGACCTCCTCTACTTTAGCCAGAGCGGCCAATCTCATCCACCGGTTGAGACCGACCCAGCTTTGCAGGTGCCAATGGAAACAGTCCCGGTTGACAGGATAGCAGAGTATCCATACATACAAGCTTTCACGCCCGAAGGAATGTCTGAAGACGGTATCTTCCTGCCAGGTTCTGCCTATCATGAACTTCACTCTACACTACGCAACCGTCTCATCCAGGAGACGCGGTCGGATGCACCTACAAGAGCGCCTACACCACAGCTTGAGGTTGATAGTAGCGCACAGGGGGGTGTCGCACTGGAAGAGACACAGGTTGCTCTCCCAATAACCGATTTTCAGCCCTCCCAAACACCATTACTTTCGGAACAGGAAGCGTGCTCGCTCTGGAGGAACTACTTCGACGAGATTGCTCCTTGGCTCGACAAGTTTGATCGAGAGCGGCATTTCCAACAAATCCTCCCCACCATGGCCAAGGATAGCCATCACCTGCGGTACTCAATGCTAGCGCTCTCAGCCCGCCAACTCGAGCTCAAGCAGACCCTTCCAACAGACCGCAGCCTTGCATTGTACCAAGAAGCAATCCATCTGCTCCTCCCGCAGTTGCCCACCCGTGGAACAGCCGTCATCGCTACGTGTGTAATACTCTGTGTCTTGGAGATGCTGAGCTGCTCGCCGAAAGCGTGGCAGCGACATCTCGATGGATGTGCAAGCCTCATGGAAGCTGTGGGCATCAACGGCTTCGTCGGAGGCACAGAGCAAGCGCTCTTTTGGTGCTTTGCGCGCATGGATGTCTGTGGAGGTCTGATATCGTCGGTCAAGACGCTCATCCCCATCTCACACTGGGCGTCCAAGACTTTGTCGATTGAGAACGACGTCGAGCTGTTCAAAAAGGCATCGACGTTTGAGAACTGGGCCAACTACGCTGTGTATCTGATTGCCCAGGTCCTCGACATGCTGGCTCCTCAGCCATCAGATCCCACCCGCAACGACTCGAGGCTCCGCACCCGTTGGCTCAAGCTGTGGAAGCACATCTGCGACTGGTACCAGGAGCGCCCAGCACCCCTGCACCCCATCATGACGATCCCATCAAGCGAAGCATCCCCCTTTCCCACGATTCTGTATTCCAATCCGGCCGCCATATCGGGAAACCAGCTACATCACACAGCGTCGATTCTCATGCTGCAGAACCAGCCGTCGACGGTGCGGCTGGGCCACGCGACCAAGCCGAGGAGCATCCTGTGGCACGCAAGACAGGTCTGTGGTATAAGCATCTCGAATGAGCACCATGGAGCGTGGACGAATGGCGTGCAGCCGCTGTGGATTGCTGGACGGTGCATGAGCCACCCGAGCGAGCATAGAGCGATTCTGGAGTTGCTGGAACGGATCGAGAGGGAGAGCGGATGGGGGACTAGGTGGAGGGCCGATGACTTGAAGGAATTCTACAAGTGTTCTTTGGCGACTGTATAGGATAGATGTGGCAACGTGGGCTGAGATGCTGGACAAGCATCGTGATGGGAGCTGATAAAGATGGGTGACTTTGTCTTCTGAACAATGCCTACCCAGTCAAAATCTTGCTGCCATGGTCTGCGTTTTCTGTTTGTGCGTGTCTGATGCAAACGTTTGACTTGCTTGGACTCTTTTGTGGTTTTCAACCAAATCTGATTCATGTCTTGTGCTGGGGGCTCACGTGCCAACACAGGCTGGTGAGACAGGCAGAGCTCGAATTGCTGCTGCTCACGCTTTCAACCTCAACATGTCTCACTGCAAACTATACGCAAGCGCCAACCAAACCGCTTCCAGCATTGAATCTATTGCATCTACTATATACGACTCGTTCGTTCTATCATGGCAGGCCCGAAATCTATTAATGACATCATCCGCCAGCATCCTCGAGAGCGACTCTATGTTCAACCCTTGGAATGGACTCAGCTCCATCTCGATCTGCTAAAGGCTGCGTTCCAGGAGGACATGTTACAGCATCTGTCTGGGCCACCAGAGAATGGGAAACCCGCTGGTCGCTGGTCACGCGCTGCTGAACGCCTGGCAAATTCAGATTTGAAGAATGCAGCCATCAAGACACTGGTTTCTGAAGACGGCGGTCCTCTACGATTCCAAAGGTAAAGGCTTCAAAATCATGTGCAATATCCTTTGTGGTTCTGACCTTGTCTGCATAGACCCTTTGGCTACTTCTGCTTCAGTCCACGGCATGAGTTTCGTCTGCACGGCGCCATCTTTTCCCAGCGCTCAAGTGGTACTCTCGCACCCGTCTTTGCCTTTATGATGCGCGGCATGATCGGAATTCAACGAGAGGGTGTTTTTGTACTGCCAAAGCCGCGACGACCTAATCCTCCTGCAGAGTTGCTGCGAGAGATGCGGCTGAAGAAGCTTGAACCGTCTGATCCGTGGCGTGATCCGTACATCTTGGCTGTTCTCGTTGGGATGGCGCAGTCGCAGGCTGAGGACAAGCAGACCCCAAGATTTCGTCAGAATCATATTTTCAAGGCAACGTCCCCCCCCCTTTGCTCGGAATGGTGCTGATACTAACACACCCTATGCAGACGTGTGCAGCATATGTCGATGAGAAAAACCACGACTACATGTACTTTTACTCGGCGGGAATATCTGTTGCTTTTCTAAGCAAGTTCGAATACCCTGCCACGTTGGCAAAACCAAAAGACGCCATCTCATCTGAGCTTTGCATCCAGATGAAGAAAATTCCATTCCAGCCGTATTCGACTCTGAGACCACGACTGCATGCCGAGGTTCGGCGTTTTTGCGACGATGTTGAATCAGCAAAGAAGTAAAACGCTAAAGGGGTATATACCAGCAGACAAGGTTCGTCCGTTACTGCAATGGCGACTAAAGGACGGGGAACATGACGGCTGGGGGTATCGAGGGAAAGCGAGGTCAGCATTGGAGGCCGTAGTCTTCAACTAACGTTAGCATACTTGGCAGAATCTTAACTAGCCTACTTGCTACTTGATGGCAGTGTGGTTTTCATGTTGTGACAGGGGTAGAGTTGTTTTTCAAAAGAAACTACCTCTTCTCGCCGTCTTCTTCTCTATATTACTGCAAACGATCCCTCAATAACATTTCACACTTGTACGAACTACTAACCACCTTGGCAAACATATAATGGCTTTAGGGTTAAAAGTAAATCGCCCATTAAATATATTGACCTTGCACGCAGTAACGTATAATGACCGTAAATCATGCCTAGTTTCCCACTTGACATCAACTCGCATTCCTAGTACCCTAGAGTGGCAAACCAAGCTACAAAGGCTGTGAGCTTTTCCCTCAGGTTGCGCACAAGAACCCATATTTGTTTTACTCTGGCTAGCCAAGCATCTTTTAGGTGAGTTGAAAGCCTGCACCATTGCCTTGTCATGATATTGGCATTGGGCGTCCCCTATTCTCCTCTCGTCGATTCTAGAGTTGCCTCACTGAGACGTCTCTGCAAGTTTACGCGCGCGCACATGACACTTTGTTGGAGGATACAGTAGAAAGAATCAACCGAGGCAGTGGGAAAAGAAGAAGAAAACTTTCTATTCATAGCTGCCCCTATCCTTCAGGGAACCGACGGTAACGCCAGCCGAGATTGACTAGGGAAAAGGCTATTTTCAAAACCTGGTCGCAGATTAGGTTGTCTTTACCAGTTTACGCCTAAAATATCATGCTATCTGATGGGTTGCCCGTCGTATGTTCTTGGCATAGTGGTAGAGAACTCGGAGTATTCTTGTATGTCACTGGCCGAGGCGGCTCCTCCGCGGAAACGACTCGTTAGCTGTCCCAGCAGACAAGGTTGTTTCTTCATTAGCAAAGGGAGATATTCTCAATTTTCTGAACTGATGTTTGATATTTGCTGTATAAAGAGAGCCAAGGCTTCACGTCGGCAATCAGTCTAGGTGAACCTTTGCCCCTCTTTGTCTGTAGAACAAAACTCCTTTTGTGGTTACTGGCAAGTCGAGTGCAACTGCGTGTGAACATCATTGTGGTTTTGGGAAAAGGCTGACTACGTAGTCAAGTCACTACCACTCTATCTACACAAGCCGAAACCATAAGGGTATGTGCTTCTCTGGCCTGTGGCCAGTGAGGTCGACCAGAGTATAAGCTATCGAAGAACTCGTCCCCCTTATCCCGGCTATATGATAGATCATATAGGACTCTTTGGGCAGTAGGGACATATTATACTTTGCTACTAGGACGGATTCATGTCATATCGTCGGCGACTGGTGTCGGGCCGAGTCCGAAACTAGGCGCTTCATGACTGACTATCCTAAAGAGGCTATTCTTGAGAAATGCATGTCGAGCTTTCACCAGAACTGGTGTTCAAGCACAGACAAACACCGACGTTGCAGTTCCTACGGCTAGGCCGCACTCACCGTCGCACCTTTCCTAGTGTGAATCGTAGTGTCGTGGGATAGAGTTAGTTCTCATCAGCAACTAACTCGTTTCGCTGGCCGCTGTCTCCTTCGGATCACCACTTTATCAATCGCCAAGGGAGAATATACTCCAAGAGTCGAAGCAATGCCACCGAGGATGCCGTTTTCGGGGTCCCCGTCGTTCGACTGCACAACCGAGCTGCCTATTTTGTGGAAGTATGTTGCACGTCTTTCAATAGAGAAACGGAGGAACACATGCCTAGTTGATTTCCACCAGTCTCTACGAGGCGTGCCTTGGGATACGAAACTTTAAATGCGGTCTATTACACTATCGTTATCTCTTCTCAGCTGTTCGGCAACCCCATTGAAACAAAGTGACAAGGGGTGAGGCTGTGAGCCCTTGGCTTCGGGACACCTCCTCCGTGTGGGATGCCGAAACACACTAGTCCAATGGGTGCTTGCTTTTGAATGCAAGTCACAAGTGACAGACCGATCCAGCAGAGTATCTGACGCTGTTTGCAGTGGTTTGCAGTTTCACGTCCCTTGCGTCCAAGTGTTCTCGACTCAACTGCTGGCCAGGTATCCCTGCTAGTTCCCGCGACCACCCTACCCTAGCAGGAGATTAGAGGAGTTGGGAAACTGAATCAGTCCGTCATGGCCATATCGCGTCCAGACGAGTTGGTGGTTGGAGTAAGACGATGGACCGATCGTGGTATAAATGAGCTGGTGTGTTCGTGGTGTTTTTTTGAAAATCCATCCCCAGAGACACTCGTTCATCAGCAACCACCAACAGCACTCTTCACAGTTTCAACCTCTTCTCAGCTCTTCTCATCACCATGAAGTTCCTCTCCCTCCTCCTCGCCGTTCCGGCTCTTGTTGCTGGACGATACCTCAGCAGCGAGGTCGTCTCTGGAACTTCCACTCACTACGGTGGAAACGTCGCTGGAGGCAACTGCGGCTTCGTTGGCTATACCATTCCTTCTGGCCTCTACGGCACTGCCTTCTCCGGCTCCAACTGGAACACTGCAGGTGTCTGCGGCAACTGTATCGAGGTCACTGGCCCAACTGGTCGAACCATCAAGGCCATGGTGAGTGCTTCTAGCCAGCTGCTCGTCGCTGTAGCTATTCTGACACTCCTTTAGATCGTTGACAAGTGCCCCGAGTGCGCCAGGGGACACCTGGATCTCTTTGAGAACGCCTTCTCTGCAGTTGGTGGCGTCAACGGCCTGGTCAACACCAGGTGGAGGTCCATCTCTTGCGACATCACCTCCCCTCTGGTCCTCCGCAACAAAGAAGGTGAGATACCGCCACATACATAACCCTGAGCACACGGCATGCCCGGACATCAGACAAAGACCCAAGATGTAGTAGTTTGGTAGCTGACTTTAGACTCAGGAACAAGCCAGTGGTGGTTCAGCATGCAAGTCCGCAACAGCAACCTCCCTGTCACCCGCCTTGATGTCAGCACAGACGGCGGCCGAACCTGGGTTGGCACGACCCGAATGGACTACAACTTCTTTGAGAACCCCAGCGGCTTCCGGGTCAACACTGTCGATGTCCGAGTCACCAGCTCTACCGGAAGCACCATCATTGTCAGGAATGTCAACATGAACCCCTCCACCGAGTTCCGAGCTGGCTCCAACTTCCCCTAGATTGGGAACGTGCCTTTCCTTTGAGCCTGAGAGGAAGAGTCGACGGGTGGCGACTGATGAGGGGCCGGGGAAGGCGTCGAGCTGGAGCTGATGATTCGCAAGATGCAACGTTTTACTATTCTGTGTTGCTTATGCCGTCCAACTTGTACATACAAGGCATTTCTGTGTTGATAGGATTGGAGATATAGTACATACATACATCTTTCTCATTAAAAAACCCCCTGTGCATGCTCCAATGTGTCAAGTTCAAGACTGGATGGATGGCGACGTCTTCCGATTGCCACCAACAGCTGCACCGTAGCCAAGCCTGTCTTTTTCTAGTAATCTATTTGAAACCATTGGTCAAGTTAATGCTCCTGCTACTAAATCGATTTCGAGCCAGATGTGAAACCACCATATGCCATAAGCTTTTCAAATGTAAAGTGTGTGACAGGGGGTTTCAAAAAAAGCCACCATACTAATTACATAGCACACGCCAACAGCGATTGGCCGACTACCTACAGGCATTATATCATATACATAGCAGGAGAATGAGCTATAGATGGCGCCATGTCAGGCTAGTTGCTTTGGTCGTGGGCATTCTATGATTTTTATATCTGCCGGTCCGGTCCATCACTTCCTCGAGAGTCCACACTCGAGAGGAATATCGTCTTTTAATTGCAGTTGTGTTATTCCATCTCTCAATATATCAAGCCAAATGATAAATCACCCATCAGAGCCACTCAAAACAACAATTTTAAGTTCTGCACGTTCTCTCGCTCCCTGTATAAGCTCAAATGCTAACACAGTCGCATGACGATCAGGAACCAGGAACAGGGGTTCAGTAGTGCCTAGCCATCCTAGACTTGCTCCAAGTCCGGATACTTGAGGTATCGAATATATGAGAAGCTGACCTGTGGCTCCATGGTTCCAGCTAGAGTTGCGGGAATCTATGCCAATTCCGACGCACGCGGAATGGTGGCTCAATTGTTCCAAGTCTGGATTGTCAATCGCATTCCTGCTTACGGAAAAGACTAGTCTGAATATCATTGTTATAAGGATCTGATGCTTCAGTTGTCCAACCTCTGCATCCTCACTTCCAGTATTCTTCACTTGCGTTCTTTCTCTTTCAAACCGTGGCAGAAAATCCTCGCAATGAAGCTCATCATCAGTCTCGTTGTGCTCGCCGCAGCTGTTGTTTCTGCTAGACCGGCCCAGAAGGCTACCTCGGACCTAGACTGTTCAACCCTTGCAAAGTATTGTATTGAAACTTCACAAGTAGTCACTCACATCATGCTGGAAGAGACAGAGACATGTAGCTGACAAGTTCCGTACAGCCTAATTCCTGCAAAAAGACTGACCGCGAATGCCAATGCAGCGCTTGGGAAGACGTGGTAACGTATGTGCACGCTTGGCGTTTGTTTTCAATATCTCGCTCGATTCTGACCGTTTCCTTTTCCAACAGATGCCTGAAAGAATGCCCAAGGAACCCCAGGTTCTGGCTCGCGAGGGAGAATACCAGAGGTTTCTGTTCCTGAAAATTGCATAGCATCTAGTCTAGCCACTGCTCTCTTAATCCACCAGAAATCACCACTACTTCGCCGTTCCGGGGGCAGATGAAACGGCCATCCTGCGTGATGGCTGACATTTCCAAGCTGTCAATGTTTATCAGGTCTCTGGGAAGAAAGTAGTGCCTCTTGAACTGACTTCCTTCCACATCATCTAGAGACCATGTGCCATGCCGCCATTGTAGGAAGCTGTGATCTGAAAGAATCCATTCTCCAGATCCTGCAAGGCAATACCTTTCTTGATCTTGTCGTATATCGATGTCAAGCTCAAGGTGAAATAGTTGTTCAAAGGACTCTTGCAATGATGCTCGACTCTGGGTTGAAGAACTTGACTTGGGTTCGTCAACAAGATTGTCAGTAGCGGAACACTTGGTATGGACGTCAAAGGGATGTATCACTCACTCTTGGGAAAGCCTTCACGGAGCTGCTGTACCATGTGACTTGTAGCATCTCTGACTTGATATCCTCAATGGCAGGAGAGTTCCTTGTAAGATCACTGATGTACTTTTTAGGGGGTTTCAAAGTGACCAAGAGAAGGTTGTTGAGGATATTTGCCGTGCCATTCCCGCGATGGCCAAGATTCACCTGCGGTTTGAGATTGACACAAGGTGCTCCTATGAATGGCAAAAAGGTCAGCCGTGTGTATCCTCTACTATCTGATTTCGGTTGGGCATGCCCTTGTGTAAAACTGCTTGTCAGTCCTGTTTCCGAGTCTGGTCTTGATGACGGATCGGCATGGTAAGTTGCATCATCGCTTCCTTTGTTGTTTTTTCCGTGCTTATCTTGACCTTTCCTTCTTCTATCTTTGAGCTTGCTAACTATCTTGTTGGGGAATGATGCTAAATACCAATCCATTGCGAAGGCTTCCTTGAAGAAGTCATCCGCCAAAAGGTCGGGCTATCACGGCTGGCAATATATCAGATTGACTGCGAGTCTATCGTATTGATTCTTGTGTTTTCCTCCCACAAGTATCCATGAACTAATCAAGGCCTCAACCCCCGGCTGTTGGCCCGTAGAGGTTCCAGCAGGCTAGGGACTACCTTGGTCTTGAGTGTCTCGAAAGCGTCTTCATATTCTTTCCATGGCCCCCACATAAACGAGGTAGCTACGTTGAAGCTATGCTCATGGGGTAAAGTCCAGCCTACACTATATGTTTTATACCAGAATTTTTCCAAAGTTACTTAGCCCAAATAGCGGTCCTAGATTTGGCTCTGAACTTTCTTGATGCTTGTTATTCTCTCGGGGAGCTGCCTAGTATTGTTCGCCCTATTTTTCTTAGAGATCTGTAGTGAACAGTGATATATAACGTAGTTGAACTACAGAACGATCAACAATTCAAGTCTTTTACCAACGTTGGTGCCCAGAACTGCATCACATTAATGGCTGACATACACCCTGAGCAATCAGGGCTTGCGAGTGTAGCAGTAAGCCTTGTGCGCTGTGCTGCTGCGGCAGTTGGGGTATCGGTGCAACAACGTCTCATCGATTCAGTAGGATATGGGTGGATATGTGCCCTGGCAGTTCCCATGTTGATAACTGTGAGGTCAAGGGGGGCTAAGTGGAGAGGCGTTGGATTGCTGAGATGAGGGTTATAGATAGTCTATGGGTATAGTCAGGCCTCTGCCAGCACCGTCACTTATTGCGCCCATGTTACTCGCAGGGCCAATTCATGAGGGAAAAACACCGTCAGAGGCTTTATTTGATGTTTCCGTGGCGCTCTCCGACAGTCTGCTGTTTGTCCGTGTCGCATATGCTGTGTCGCTGGAGGTTTCCATGTCTCAGTTCTCGACGTCGTTTGGCGCCGTCCTAGTCACACATATCCCCGAGTGCTGAAGCTGCTCCAAGTTGCATAGTATTTATTTACAGGGTTGAGAAGCAGATGAATTGCTTCTGGATTATGGTGCTTGAAGAAGCCGCTGTCAAGACCGTTTCAAACGGAGTGATTGACCGTTCCTTGCAGCGATCGATGCCTCTCCATTGGCTAGCCCGTCTAGATGCAATTTTGGCGGCTGTAAACAAGGGTATCATCCCTGCAGCTCAAAGTATTGCTGTAAGCGCCAGTAAGACATTGGACATCTGAGCCTGAACTGCACGAGGAAATGAGAAGAAGGAGGCAAAGGCCAAGCAACTTATGATAGTTGACACTGGGTAATGCTAGTGCTACCTGCCAGAATCCAGTGCCCGCCTCCACAGTCTCTCATACCACGTCATTATACGAATGCTATTTTACCAGTAGACAAGGTATTGATACCTCAGCCTTTACAAGATCGTGTCCCTGCTAATCTTAGCTCCCGTGTAAACGAGGTGCCCGTATGGGGCTGACAACCGTAACGTATCCGAATCTGCTGACGGCGGGTCCGGAGGCTGTCGTTTAGCGGGGGGCTTGTACATGTCTCATCCGAAGCCTTCCCTTGAGAATCGCCCTTTGGCAATAAGGGGATGCCTATTCTCTTTATGTCCTCCCTTTTCCTATTCTACTCCTCTTTCTTTGTTCCTCTCCATCATGACCATTCTCTGTTGATGTTTGAGAGAGAGAGAGAGAGAGAGAAAATGCATCGCCTGGTCTTTGTTCTGTGCATCCCTCTCGTGTGCTTCTTGTTAATCACCACCAGCTTATACCTTGGTCGAGATCATATAACTCGATTATCAGAGACGTACTTGCCACTCTATGCAACATCGCCCGACATTGCATCTTCAAGAACATCTACTATCTCTTCAGGTCAAACTTCAACCTCTTCTTCCTCGACTCATACCTTGGGCTCCTCCTCTACTACAAGCATCATCCATACAAGCACACCAACGATATACTCGATTACATCCGCAACACCAACCAAGTCTGCCATTCCAATTGCAAACGGTGAGTTTATCCCGTCAAAGATGGCCCGTCTCGACTAATATGCTATAGGATCCGTCCTCTCTGCTGAGCGCCTGACTCCCTTCATCGAAGCCATCCTCGACCCTACCTCCAAAGAGCGCCAGAGACTCCACTGCCCTCCCTTGGATACCAAGAGATACAAGACTCTCCAGAAGAAGCAACAGGCCCGAGAGAACAAGAATGATCAACAGCAGGTTGACTTCTTCTTCGCCCTTAATTTACGCAACGTCGTAGATCTCCTCCCTCGCCTCATGGGCAGTATTGTCGAGGCCATACAGTTCCTCGGTCCTGAACGCTGCGCCCTATCAATCGTCGAGGGCAATTCACCCGACGGAACCGCAGATGTTCTTGTTGCGTTGCGTCCTTTCCTTGAAGATGTAGGTATTCCGTACTTTTACAACAATTCTGCCATCAATCCATCCAAGGGTGCGCGCATTCGCAAGCTGGCCCAGCTGCGCAACTTGGCCCTTGAACCTCTCTTTACGAAGAGAGTTCCAGCATCAGATGAAACTACTGTTTTGTTTATAAACGATGTTGCCGCCTGCCCCGACGACATACTTGAGCTTGCGCTCCAGCGTCGCAACCTCAACGCCGACATGACTTGCGCCATGGACTTTACCTACGCCGGACCTGATCCCACATTCTACGACGTATGGGTGAGTTCTGGCCCCGATTGCTGGGGGCCCTTCTTGATTGCTGACAGATGTACAGGTCGCCAGAACACTCGCCGGTGATACCTTCTTCCCCATCCCCGAAGACGGATCATGGGACGATGCCTGGGATCTCTTCAGAGGCAATCGAGAGGCTCGAATGAGATACGACGCTCACCTCCCCTTCCAAGTCTTTGCCTGCTGGAACGGCGCCACGGCATTCACGGCCGCGCCTCTCCTCCACGGCCTACGCTTTCGCGACCCAAAAGAGGACGAGTGCTTCCAAGGCGAGCCGCAGCTCTTTTGCAAAGATCTCTGGCACAAGGGATACCGGAAGATTGCAGTCGTTCCCAGCGTCAGCCTTGAGTATTCTGACGCGAGGGGCCAGGATATCAAGAAGCTCAAGGGCTATACGGGCGAGGTGGTGCGGCACATGGATGAAGACAAGGCCCATATCGAGTGGCAGTTTGACCCGCCTAAAAAGGTCAAGTGCATGCCTTCTTTTGATCGGCAGACGTGGCTGCCGTGGGATGAGTCCTTGAATCGATAGAGGTGCTATTCGGGGTTGTTTCTTTTGTGCTGTACATCACATGGGTTATACCCGCATTCTTAGACAGGGCGGCCGGCGTTGCGGGAGTTCAGTCACGGCAGTCTTTTCCACAAACAATCCAAAGCTTGTTGATGAACAATATCAAAATTATCGTCTGCAACCAGCCAGCTGTTCTCTTTTTCTGTCGTTGGTTATACAGTTGCTGTCATGACTAGCCTTCAAGGTGAATCAGCAGATGTAGATGGTTACATCGACCAGGTCGAGGTGGGATCATCTCACCACCACCATCGTTCAACCCGCCACGTTATCCGCGATCAAACAAGATTTGCGCCAACATCGCATACGTTCAGCCCTAACGGTTGGTTATTTTTAGGTCCTCGTACACTCAATCCGAGCTTACCCAGACGCGCATGTCCGTAGTGACGTTGTTCCTCTTTACATTGATTGAGAATGCTGAGCCGAAGGCAACAGCCAAGTAAAAGTAAAATCACGGCTCAATTTTTTGCCAAGGTCAATTGAGACAAAGAGCTATCTATCATCGTTGATGTCTATCGTATTCACATGTCTATCGTGGTTCATTCTTCAAGTCCGTTCGAGGCTACATAGGGATAACGAACCATGCATGGCACTCTCTCAATACTAACAAGCAAGATGTGTACCGAATCCAAAAAATATGTTGCCTGCAGAACAAGACTCGTCTTTCGTTCAGTACCCTCACCCTCACATCCCCTTTCCCTGAATGCGCTCCGCAGCGATCCCGTAGGACGAAAGCGTATCGACCTCGCAGGGATCAGGTCCAAACTCGACCTTTTCGAACCCAAAAGGGCGGTCCTTCTCCAGCGCCATCTTTCCCATCTGCGCCTGACATCTAAAGCTCCCGAATCGATACTCGACAACAGATCGACCCCCTTGGTCTGCTCTGCCCTGGACGATGAGGGGGGTGATCTCGTCTATCTCGAAGACGAAGCGCGCCTTGAAGAACTCGGTCAGGCTTTCTGCGTTGACAAATGCTGATTTGCCGGTGATGATGAGCACACGCGAAGCGCTTCCGACTGCGGGTTGTTCGCCGTACTTGACGCGGTTGTGTGTGACCTTGACTGGGTACCCGCCAACGTGCAGGCCCTGGGTGAGCGACTTTGAGAGGAGGCGCTGGGCGGGTTCAGGTGCGAAGAAGACGACCTTTGCGGCAGCAGTATCGTGGCGTTCGTAGTCGGGCTCGTTGATGACGGTGCACCAGATGCGGCCGACGTTGCGGATCTGAGCCAGGAGTTGTCGGTGCGTCACATCGGGAGGGAGGTTGGTCAGCCAGAGGGCACAGTTCTGCTCAGGGAGGAGCTCAGCCACGCTGGCATTGCGGACACTGTGCTCGCCCTTGTAGTTTCCGGAGAAGGCGGCTGCGTCGGGGGGCACGTCCTCGCTGGCGATGCGACTAGGAAAGGCACGGGCATGGGCTATGGCAGCCATAGGTCTGAAGCCGCGAGGGGCCGGGGGCTGGCGAAGGGTTGGACTGCTCAGATGTACGGGGCTCGCAATGGGCGTGCTGAAACGAGGCTGCTGGTTGATTCTGTTCGCCAACCATGGAGGAAGTTGACAAGACTGGGCTGGCTGAATAGATGGATGAGAAGTCTGGGGGAGTGCTGGCGAAGGAGGGTATCGCTCGCCCAGATCGAGCTGGCCAAAGTGTCCCTTGAGGCCTTCCCAAATGGCCGGAGACGGAGCTAGATGTCCTGGAAAACTGTTTCTGACAGAGGAAGCGTGGTCAGATGGGGGCACTGCTGGTTGGCGAATAGGGTTGGCTGGTGTAGATGTCTGAGCAGCCATGAGACTGAAAGCGAGAGGATGTTGAGGTTGCCGAGGACTGTCTCGCACAGATGAGAATACTTGGGCAGACGGGTTGTCAGTACTAGGTACAGCAGTAACAATAGCCTCGGAGGAATATAGCGGGCTCCATGGCACTGCCGCCGCAGCTGGCGACGAAGGCTCCGGAGTAGCAGTGATGAGGTCTTGGGCGCCGGTGACTCGGTTGCTGCGAATACTGGGAGAGTCATTGAAGCTTTGGTGGCGCGTCGTGGAGGTCTTGTGAAAGCGAGTGTTGATGCTCGTGCCCAGGTCGGTAAAGGGGGTCATGTCAGGGTGAGGAGGAGGAGTGACAGCGTTGAATTCAGGGCTGCTGCTACTCTTGCGAGAGTCCGGCGTGCAAGGCTCTCCCATCTTGACAGAAGATCAAACGTGCAGATCGAATATTGATTGGAGAGTGTAAAGAATAGTAAGAATAGCAGAATGCTGAAGTGTGTAGGTAGGATGCGAGATGGCAAGAGGACCAAGATTGGAAGAGTCAGCGGAACTTGCGAACAATTTATAGACCGACCGACGTATTGAAGTCGAGTGAGGTGAATTTTCTATTGTCTCGGTTTTGAATAGTAGGCAAAAAAAAAAAAGTGAATTGAGTTGTACAATGCAGCTTTCTTCTCTATTCATTCATCTGGTGCCAGTTATCCAGAAGCCGTCGTCACTGGCAACACGCGTGGAGCGGCGACAACCACCACCAGAGATCAAAGAAACAAAAAAAGACAGTTAAGCTGCATTTACTCCCGTAGAATAGAGGGAGACTCTTCTCGTCTGCCAAACATGACATTTCTTTTGGAGTCGCGTGGGTCGTCAGTTTGTCCCCGTCGCCGCTCGGGTAGCTGCGCAGAAGGTGTAGAAGGCCTATGCGGTTAAACAACAACGCAAAGTGCGGTCAAGAAAGAGTGAATCGGTGAACAATGCTATGTTATCTTTTTCTGTATATCGGTCGATATGCTTGTGTCATTCTTTTGTTGGCGGGTAGTTGGAGTTGATTCATCTTTGGCAAACAGATGTGCGCATAGTCCGAACTGAAACGAGAGACCAGTCAGTGGCATGCACTCTCTCTTTGAATCAACTCCTCGAGACTTGGGCATCTTTGATGAGCGTGGGAAAATGACACGGCATCTCGCTGGTGGCGTATTACCAAGTCATTCTAGAAGATGTTGCCCGACGGCATTCTATGCCAGTGTTCATTCTTTCTGAGCTTTCCCACATCATTTCCAGCCTCATGTTCCCGGTAGTCACGCCCAGTAGACATATTCTCGGGCATCTGCCTCCATTGCTGCCAGGCCCAGGACCGTCGTCAAGATTGACGCTGCTGTATGGCGGAGCTTTGTGAATTAAGAGACGCCTCATGGGAAACACCTGCAGACGGGAACCATTGCCTGCCGGGACACACAAAAGCTTGTTTCCAGGCTCTCCCATGAACGAGTTGTTGATGCTCTTGCTGTTATTCTCAGCCATGTCGACAAAGACTTGGGGTTGGTAAGTTCCTCATCATTCATTGTCCTCATCCAGCGAAATGGTCCAGCAAACAGAATTGGACTTGACTTCCTGAGCCTGAAAACATTGTTAACGAACAAGGTTTGGCCCGTCGCCAAATACGGCCCCATGATTGCAGTGATAGAAGGTTGAGGTTGAAGCAAATGGCTTTGATACATCTTTTCGGTCTGCGTTCGAGGCGCCATTTACTAGCCATTTGGTCCAGTGGCTAGCACGTCGGAGCACCTGTGGCAGTGCAAGCATTGTATCATTAATAAACGGGCATAGATCTGTAGGGAGGTAGATAGGTAGTAGTAGGTAGGCTCGTTTTGATCTGATGCCGATAATATGATGATCATGATCCGGTAATGCGATCAAATGGAGGTGGACATCTCTATATGGAACAGACTCAATAATTAGGTAGCGAGCCTGTCGAGGTTTGTTTGGCGTAATAATCTCACCATCAAACGAAACAATGCCAAATCATCAATCTATCATCAATTGGTTTTAGAGCTGGTAAAGAATAGATGGATGATGGATGATGATGGATAGAATGACCTGCACTCCAAGCCGAGGTCGATAACAAGGCAAAAGATAGAATAGATAGATACATACCTAGCTAGATATCCCCCTTCCTCCTTCCATTTCTGTAACGGCGATTGATACAAGAGAAAGAACGCACAGCAAAAATAGTGATCGTATTCTGTCCGGCAAAAGAATAACTTGCGGTTTATGTGGATCGAACACATGACCTTCAGATAGCAATGGATTGAAGTGTGGCTTCAGTCTGACGCTCTCCCAACTGAGCTAAACCCGCTTGTTGAACATCAGGACGGTTATTGCGGACTATGACTACAACTTTGCTATCAGCGCAAACGAGAATATGGCTTGGGATCTAAAGCTATTGAAGCAATACCCAAGCAACTTTGGGTTCAAAATGACCCGTTTGCTGCAAACCTGCCTACCCAAAGCTTTATTTAGCTTACCTTATTTCCATACAGGGCAGATATCCACATGGGACATCAGGCCCAGGTAGGTAGGTACCTGCCTATGCTTTCAAGGACAGCTGTGCATTCATGTAGCACAAAAACAAAACTTGATCAAGCCAGACGGGCCTTCCTAGCCTGATGCTGCCGAGGTGATGAATGCCAAGCTCCTTCTTCCTTCTGGATCCCTGCCCTCTACTGCAGGAAGGTCCCATCCCCTAGAGTCCTAGGCACCCATGTATCGGGCAGGTGCAGGTCTCAAGCAGCTTTCAATCTTCTGTTGAACGACAAACGGCAAATCAAGATATAAAGACATGGATGACCAAAACAACAACAACAACAACAACAACCAACACGAGATATCATATGCATATCCTTACCAGTATCAGGCTTCACCTTTTTTCTTTGTATACAAGCCTTCAACCATCCGGCCAATACCAACATTGAAACAGCATACAATCAGCGCGGGCCTGTCCCCAATAGCGATACAGCAACCTTGTTGCACTCTCACTTACACGTCTAGCGTCAACTGTGAGGCCACAATCTCCAGGAAACAGCACTCCCGTCCTACAAAGGCAATCTGTAGGCACTTCAGTAAGTGGTATACATAGTATATTGTACAGACTACAGCCTGCTCTCTGTCCTAAACTCCATCGAGAGGCTATCACGGCCCCTTGCTTCCCAGACAGGGCTTGGCCTATACATATTTCTTGTAGCTCCGGCTAGGACTTTGTTTTGACTTTGTCTAGGTATCGAAACTATACTCTTCACATAGGCATGTCCTCACCCGTTGCTCGGCGGGATTCCGACGAGTCCTCATCCTCACCTTCATCTTCATCATCCGCCAGCAGATCCCGCTTGGGGATGTTGGACAACATTGGAGGAAACGTGTCTGACCTGACATCGAAATGGAAGCACAAGATTCTCAATCGCAATGACTCGCCTCTCGACGCACCGGTGGATCTTGACAAAGAACACAAGGAGCAAGAGCCTGATGATATCAATGACAAAGATCCCAGTTTCGGCGCGCATAGCGTCGTTCAAACCCTTTACGAGGGCAAAGATTCTGTGCCGATGAGGAACGATTGGGATTGGCAGGGGTTTCCACCCAAGCAATTCTCCAAGTCGGTCTCTCGAGCTCGAGACCGTGTTGCCATCAAGGTGTACAAGATCAAGGACCTCGACAAGGGCGCCATCTCCGGCCGCTGTCCTCTCAAGTATTATCAGGTCGATGTTCGGAATCCTCTCCTGGTCGCCGCACTCGAGCCGATCTTGAAGAAAGAAAACATTCATCTCGACGTCCATGACATCGCAACCTTCAAGGAGCCCTTTCGTCCGCTATGGTTTTGCCAGGATGAAATCCGAGATTTGTATCGAGAAACCCAACAGAATGATCCCCTCAAAGGTTTTATGCAGCTTTTCCTCCGAGTTCTTGACGACATCTTCCGTGATCTCAAAGTCAAACAGCGCAATCTTGTTGCCAAGGGTCTTATCGATTTTCGCACCGCTTGGACTCTTTTCCCCAGAGACTCGACAGCTTACAGTTATGGCGTAAATTCTGACTTCATCGCGAAAGTAGATGGCACAGAATATGAGACCAACGATGGTGTTGATCAGCTCGTTCTTACTGCCAAAGCCATGGACTTCAATGGAGAAGAATTCGTATGGACGAAGAGGCCATTGACGATCAGCGAGTTCAATGGCAACAAGCCAATCCGCGACCTCCGTCACTATCCCTTCGACATGCACCCGGACAAACGTTCTATCATGGACCGTTTGCTAGCAAGAGGCAGAAAGGTTCTTGACCTGCAGGGTTTGACCTACTGCTCCTACAACGGCATCGCCTTGTACCCTAGAGAACAAGGCGTCGAAAAGCACAATGTCGAATGCCGTATCCTGATCGACGTGGTGGGCTACAACAAACACCGCCTTGCCCAAGGCAAGCGTGAGAACAGAGACCCAGACATTGAAGTAGTTGATGTATCGCGACGTCGTCGCAGACAAGAACTAGAGGAGCTCAAGCCCGAGGGCAAGAAGAACCCAAAGAGTCAGCAAAACAGGATCAGCGAGGAAGACCAGCAGAAGAACAAGGAGGAACTTCTCCAAAAGCCCCAAGAGTTGGCTTTCATGTCTGAACTCATCGGTGGCTACGCGCTCAAAAACAAGCTTTGGGGTGAGTCAATTGCTCTGAAACTTCAAATAAACCTGTACTAATAGTTGTCTCAGTCTATTTTTACGTCGAGGATCTCGAGCCCATCATCTGGAACGATCAGGCCTACTCGCACCTTGTCTTTGATGAACAACAGAAGGATTTAATCCTGTCATTTGTCCAAAGTCACAGCCTCACAAATGGCACCTCAAGAGCCATGACGGATGTCATCGCTGGCAAGGGTCAGGGCCTTGTTATGCTTCTATCTGGTCCTCCCGGCACAGGCAAGACTCTCATGGCTGAGGCTGTAGCAGACCGCGCCCACCGTCCGCTCTTATACCTGCAGGCCGAAGATCTGGGTATCAACGCTGCTTCCCTAGGCGCCAAGATCAAGCGTGTGTTTGAGATGGCGACCGAGTGGAACGCCATCATTCTTCTCGACGAGGCCGATGTGTTCATGGCAGAGCGCAATCCTAACGATATCCACCGCAACGAGCTCGTCAGCATCTTCCTCCGCGAGCTTGAGTACTACCGCGGCATCATGTTCCTGACAACCAACCTGTACCGCACTATCGATACCGCCTTCCGAAGCAGAGTCAGCCTTCATCTCTTCTTCGGGATTCTTAACCGCGAGGCCCGCGAGACTATCTGGCGCAAGTTCCTCGGGCGTCTACCAGAGCACAGCAGCCGCATCACCGACGTCACCCAAGACTCTCCGACAGGATCAACCACACCCATGAACGCCAACACTGACGGAGACGCCCAAGATGAAGGGGCAACGTATTATGACAAGCCTCTCGATGACGAAGACATAGCACAGCTGGCGCTGTGGCAGCTAAACGGAAGAGAGATCAAGACAGCTGTCAAGATGGTACGCAGCTGGTGTGACTACAAGGGGTACACCATGACGCTTTCGCGATTGGAGAATGGGATCAAGGTGACGAGTCCGCAATCGAACAAGGATGGCGATATCGATAGAGACCTGTATGAGTGATGACGGGTTTTTTTCTGTTTGTTACTGGTAAGATACCATTCAGTTCGAGCGTTGTCTAAAAATGTAAGCGATTTGGTAGTGATGACTGATGCATCTTCACTCGCTCATTATTGAAAGATGTATATTGCATGAAATGTTCGTTGTTACTCCATGTACAGTGGAGCTATCGTGATACCCTTTCCATTGCATCCCACACCCTCGTGGTTCCGAGTACCTTCTCTAACGCAAAACAAAAAAACGCCAGCCAACGTCCTATTTTCAATCAGACCAGATTTGCTTGTATCTCAAACATTCGTTCAGCCCCTAGACCGCAATCCTCTTCGCACACCAGACTGTGCCGCTCTACCCTTCTTGGCTACACCTATAGGAGCAGATCCCTCGGCCTTTGTAGTTGTGGCCTTGGCAGCGGCTCCCCGTTTCGTCTTGGGAGCTTCAGCCTTGGTGCTAGGCAGCTCACCCTTGCCGGACTTTGCATTTGCCGGCCGGCCGCGGGCCTTGGGCTTTTCTAGCACTGGTTCGGGCTCAGCTACAGGTTCTGGTGCCTTCTTTGTTGCAGCGCGACCGCGGGCCTTGGGCTTCTCAGGTTCGGACGCCACGGTCTTCTTTGTTGCGGCACGACCACGAGGCTTGGGTTTCTCTGGTTCAGCCTCGGCCTCGGCGGTTGGCTCCGGAGCCTTCTTGGCGGCAGCACGGCCTCTGGGCTTGGCGGCGGGCTTGGGCGCTTCCTCTACAGGGGCAGGTTCCTCGACAACCTCCTTGGTAGCAGCCTTTGCAGGTCGTCCGGCTTTTCGTCCAGCAGTGGTTTTATTTGACTTGGTAGCAGCTGGCTCTGCAGCCTTGCGTGTTGTGCGTTGTTTCTTGGATGGAGGCTCGGGTTCTTCAACCTCTGGCTCAGGCTCGGGGGCTGAGCGTTTTGAGCGACCGCGCTTGGGGGCAGTCTCAGCTGGAACATCCTCGGTGGCCTTTACCGAGGCAGCTGCTCGTCCGCGTTTCTTAGGTGCCAATTCAGGTCCTGAGACGGCATTGTCAGCCATCTTTGAAGCGGTCTTGGCTGCTCCACACTTCTTGGCAGGCTCGGGCTCAGATACAGCCTCTTTGGCTACTTTTGAAGCCGCTCCCCGTCCGCGTCGCGTAGGTGCTGGTGCTGGTGCTGGTGCAACCTCTTCTTCTGGGGCAGACTTGACAGCCCGGCCTCGCCTCTTGGGCGCGGGCTCCTCGACCGAGGCATCTTCAACTGCAGCACGACCGCGCTTTCGGGTCTTAGGCTCAGCAGCGGGCTCAACGGGTGCTGGGGCCTCAACCTTCTTGGAAGCACGACCACGTTTCTTGGGAGCCTCGACAGGAGCATCTTCCATCGTTTGCTCGTCTTCTTTAGGTTCTGCGGCAGCTCGACGACCCCGCTTTGCAGCAGGCTGGGCATCAGTTTTGGAAGTGGAAGCGGCAGCAGAATTCTTGGCAGGTCGGCCTCGCTTAGCTGGAGAGGGAACAGCACGCGGCTTGACTGTGCGTGTATTTTTCTTGGTAGCAGTCGCTTCAGCTTCATCAGCCGCTCGCGATGCGCGACCAGCGCGCTTAGGCGCTTCGACCTCTGGCTCGGCTTCTACTGGTGATGGCTCCTGCGGCTTCTTGGGTGGCCGGCCACGTGGTTTAGGGGTTGTTGCAGGCGTCGAGGCTGCTGCTCGGAGTCCAATGGCGGTCTTGGGGGTTCGAGCTGTGGTGGCTCTTCTAGGAGTAACTGCAGCCTTGCTAGCACTAGCAACACGGCGACCCCTTGAAGACAAGGGCTTCGAAGCACTCGGGACGGCAATTGGGGTAGCGTCCGACTTTCTTGGTCGGCCTCTCTTGGCGGTACTGGGAACGGGGGCCGGAGTGGCAACAGCATCACTCTTTCGCGGGCGTCCTCGCTTTCTTGGGGTCTCGTTGGTAGTAGTACTGGCGGGCATGGACTTGCGTGGTCGATCTGTGGCTGTTGTGGGAGCTTTCTTGACTGTAGGTGATACTGGCGCGGACGCGACGCTGCGACGTCCATGGACAGTCTTGGAAGCGGATTCCGAAGCCTTGCTGGAAACATCTCGTGTGCTGCGTCGGCTGCCCTTGGTAGAGGGTGGTGCCAGCGCAGCTTCGTCGGCTGGCGGAGTGGGAACGTTGTCTGATTCAGGAATCTCGTCACCAAACGATGCTTTTTCGGGCTCTGATATAGACTTGAGCTCGACAACTAGGGAAGGAGTTGAACCTGCTCTTCGAGCCTGGTGATCTGGTTGTGAGGAGATGGCTCGTTTAGCCTGAGACTCATCTGGCTGGGGCGAGGTGACAGCTGCGGGAGGTGGCGCCGACATGCGCTTAATGAATCCTCGTCCAACGGACAGCAGCGCGGACTTGAATCTGTTGGTGCTCTCTGGGGGCGCCGAACCGTGTCCTGGGGATTGCATTCGCTCTTCTGGGAGGTTTTCTTGGTTGTCGGCGGCCTTGTTGGTCTCGTCGCTTAGTAGCTCGATGGGGGTTTGGGTTGGTGTTTCTTCAACGCGCTCGGCTTCGCCAGATTCGACGGCTTGGCCCTGCTCTAGCTGAGACGAGGCTTCTTCCGGCTGCTTCTCGGATGATTGGATGATGGTCTCGGTGTACTCATGAATTTCAACTCGTGACTCGGTCACGACAGGCTCTGGATCAATGCCCTCTTCAGGAACTGATTGCACGGTGGTATCTGGCTGGATAATGGAATCTTCTTCAACGCGCGCGGCAGACTCTTGTAATGGCGAAAATGGGGCGCGTACGGGAGAGGGGACGTCTGGCACTTGGGGGGATTGTTGAGATGGGATGTGTTCTTGTGGCGCATGATCGTCTAGCGAGGCAGATAATCGCGATGGCCGTTCAGGCAGAGCTGGCGCTTCAGGCGAGCCAAAATTGTCGCTGTTGAGGGTGGCGTCGAGCGCTGATGAATCGCGATGCCAGGGCCAAGTAGGAACGGGACCGGGGCTTAGTCCTTGCGGAGGTGCAGCTTCAGCCGCGTTGCTACGGGGCATGAAAAGGGGATTGAACAGAGGAGAGGCCTCTGGACGGTAGGACTCAGCAAAAGAAGCATCGTCGGGTTCAACATCGTGTGCAGAGCCAGGCATGTTGTTTGGCGCAACGGGTGATGAGGATGCTACATTGACGCGCTGACCAAAGCCGAGCCAGTTTGAACCGGAGCCGGAGCCGGAGCCAGAGGGGGCATCCTGCCCAAAGTTGAAGTCCATTGTTAGAGGTGAAGCTGTGAATTGGCCATGGATAGGCGCTTCGCGATAAAAATAAATAATGATAATGATAAAAAGGTATGGATTTGGTGTTGTTTTGTTTTGTTTGTTATCAAAGTTACGTGATACGTGATGATGTACTATGTAGAATTGGATGCGATGCGATGCGACGCGTTGCGTTTGTGTAGGCGCGTGAATGAAGTGGCCCCACCTTTTGGCTCTGTTGATGACATAATATTCCTGATCCTTCCCTGGAGCGAGCGCGTCAGGTCAGCTCCAGAACTGAACTGTTTGCAGCACGCACTCCACACATCGAATCTTGAATCTTTAATCCGCATCAGTTCATCTCTTGGCATGGACTTGGCGCTCAGACGTCGATTGATTTTGTTTGGGTATTGAATAGCATCGATTTGCCGTTCCCGTCAGCACCATACGTACTCGGTATTTGGCAATGTCAATGCATCGTCGTATATAATAGGTACTCAGGCACCCAGTCAACATGAACAATAGCGAACGAGCCGAGTCGAGTCGAGTCGAGCCAGATCAGATGGATAGAGACGCGTTCAAATAAGCAATCGCACTAAAGACACCTCTCTCGAGATACCGTTGCTATCCCGCATTCTCAACCCTTCCATTGGATAATGGATCCGTTGGATCGATCCCCCCGGCATGTGATGGACACCCGAGGAGTGTAGCTAATTCTAATCTTTGCACTGCCACCGCCCAAAGAGGAGTCGTCCAAGCAAGCAGAGGAAATCAAATCATCCAGTTCAGGGTCATGGCTCGAAAACAAGGCCTGTCACTACCTGCCAGTGACGTCTCGACGACCTAATCAGGTATCGCGAGGCCTCCATACCGCCATTCCCTAGCTTGTCAGGTTGTCAAGCAGCTTAATCTCAAGCTCAGGTCAAGCAAAGCACTCGCATTGCATCGGCCGTGCTCCCTCCCTCATCAAATGCCGACTCCAAGTCCCCCATCCCCAATCACAACCACGCAAAGGTTCTTGCTTAACAGGGCCATGACAGCACCTGGTTCATCGTCTCGGAATTATGGTGGTATTGTACAGCCGCCGCGTTAAACGGTCGGGCTCTAGTGTTGCTGCACCACTTCCGCTTTTGCAGATGGCTTCATCCCTGGCATCCGGGGGCCCTTCGTCGTCCTCATTAGCACTAGGTAATTAGCTCACTCACACTGCCACTACCTCCTTCGCCCTCGCCTTTGCCCTCACCCTCACCCTCTATTCTCAAATAAGCTGGTCTGCAATCCTTCTCACACACTCTCCTTCTCTTCAGAAAACGTCAAAGAATCTCCAAACCTGCACCCGTCAGCTCCCAGACGGCCCTGGAACACGAAGCACCTCCCCTAGGCCCTCGTCGACGGCGTTTACGCCAAAACGACAAACCATGTGGCGGCCTAACCTCAATTTTGTAACGGTGCATTGTAAGTGCCGAGCGCCGAGTCCCTGAGTGCGGAGGATACGACATGAGGCTGACGAGATGTCCCTGCTGGGCAGACATCTACATTCTTCTCATGGGATTGTCCAGCTTCGTCTTCATCTATCCCAAAGGTAACCTCAGCGCTGTCGATGCGTACTTTTTTGGTGTTAGCGCCTCGACCTCGTCTGGTCTAGCTACGTGAGCCACATGCCCCGACAAGGTAATGGAGGATCATATGAAGGCTAATCATGTCTCTTATCAAGGGTCGACGTTCCCCTACTCAAGACGTACCAGCAGCTCTTCATATACTTTGTGCCTCTCGTCTGTAACATTGTAGTCATCAACGCCCTCGTAGTCGTCGTCCGTCTCATCTGGTTTCGGAGATACCTCAAGAAGGCCGGTCAGTTCTGCTTCATCTTGTTCCTGCCACGAGATGCTTGCTAGCTAACATTACCCACAAAGCTCCCGCTCTAGTGCGTCGACGCCGTGCGGTTGACCTAGACCCCAAAGATGACCCTGAGGCTGTTGCCAACCCTCCAGCATCGGACCCTCGTGAGCAACGGCCGGCTCTTTCGAGGGCGGTGACCGACCGCGCCCAAGGAGCCATCGCAGGCAGGGATGCACTCCCGCGGATCGAAGCTCGTAGTCGAACAGAGCCAGCTCCCGACAGTGCCGCCTCGAGTCCAGTATCCGAGGAGAAGCCAACCGAAGCCCAAGATGCCAAGTTGAAAGAGCAAGATGGTGACCAACACCCCACGAGAATCACTTTTGATCCTTCGGCCGACCATCATCCGCGGCGTGAACAGCAGGATGCCACCCTCTATATCCCTGGGCCTCGCGATCGTGATCAAGGTCTGTTGTCGGTATGAGCTGTTGCCCCTTCATCAACTGACTCGTCCAGGTCTACCTTTTGTTGAGCTAAACAGTGGCCGTCGATCTAGCCGAGACACGCGAGATGGTATGGAATCGATCGCTACTGCATGTTTATATACCCAACACAGCTAACTGCCCCTCCAGACGATTTCATTGAGCCCATCTCACGCACCCAGTCTACGCCTGTAAACACCACGCTACGCCGTCGTCGCAGCGCCGGTCTTGACCTATCCAAAGTGCGTTCCGTAGAGCGTGTCGCGACGGTTGCCACATCCTTGTTCGTCATCGGCAACACCGCACAGGGGCCCAAGGAGCGCATGTTGGCGAGGGCTCCAACACTTGCTGTTGGGGATTTTCCGGGATTGTCGCGTGAGGTCACTATCGGAAAGAACTCGATCTTCCACAACTTGTCGTCGGAGGACCGAGAGGAGCTGGGCGGGATTGAGTACAGAAGCTTGAAACTGCTGCTCAAGATCATCGTCGGTGAGTGGTGAAGGGTTGGTTGAGGAGGCGGCGCTGACTTGACTAGGATACTACATTTCTCTTCACTGTCTCGGTGCTATCTGTCTCATAGCATGGGTTCAGCATGCCCCTGACAGGTACACCGACTACATTGCAGAAAGCGGGCAAAACAAAATCTGGTGGTAAGATCTTCACTCACAAAGTACGGGTATCTGTCCTTCTCACTCATCACTCAGGGCCATCTACTCTGCCATGACAATGGTGACCAACTTGGGCTTCACCCTGACTCCAGATTCCATGATTTCCTTCAATGACGCTCCTGTCCCTCTTCTCATCATGAGCGTCCTCGCCCTCGCTGGTCACACCTTTTACCCTGTTTTCCTGCGTCTTATTATCTGGGCCACCTCAAAAGTCATTCCAAAAAAGTCGTCGCTCCAAGAGCCTTTGTCCTTTCTGCTCAATCACCCGCGTCGTTGTTATACACTGCTCTTCCCCAGCGGACCAACATGGGCGCTCTTTGTAATTCTCACCCTCCTCAATATTGTTGACATCCTCTTCATTATTCTGCTCGATCTGGATAACCCAACCGTCACTATCCTTCCCCCGTGGCAGCGATTCTGCGCTGCTGTTTTCCAGGCCGTCAGCTCGCGACACACTGGTACCGCCACTTTTAACCTAGGCGAGGTCAATCCAGCCGTGCAGATGGCTTTGGTGGCCATGATGTATGTCTCCGCCTACCCCATCTCCATCATCGTTCGATCTTCGAACACGTACGAGGAGCGCTCGCTGGGGCTTTACGAGGAGAAGAGGCAATATGATGAGGAGGACGGTGGATCTTACTTTATGACCCATCTGCGGAATCAGCTCAGTTTCGACCTGTGGTACATTTGTCTTGGGATTTTTTGCATCTCGATTGCTGAACACCAGAAGATTATGGACATGGACGATCCAGTGAGCACAACACTTGCCATCCTGCACTTGGTTCGGTACTAACTGTTGCAGGCTTTTACCATGTGGCCCGTCCTTTTTGAATGCGTCTCGGCATAGTGAGTCCAAGTCATGCTCTCGCGTGGAGGCCCAGCTAACCATGTCGAAGTTGCAACGTTGGCCTAAGTTTGGGATACCCCACGATTGCATCTTCCTTTTGCACCGAATTTTCCACGTTCAGCAAGCTCGTCATCTGCGCCATGATGATCCGTGGACGCCACCGTGGACTTCCCTACGCGCTGGACCGCGCCATCGTTTTGCCAACTGAGACGTCGCTGGGCGCTGTGACCAGCAGCACTGAGACTCACGAGCATCACGAGTAATGGCCTCCGCAGACAGGAATTGGGTACTCGATTCCAGGATACTTGTTTGTTTTATATTTGGACCTCAAGATGACGGTTAGAAGGCGTTTGGAGGATAGAATGCGATATTCGCAAAACAATACTAGCAGACATGCATGGAAAGGTTTTGGACTTTGATATTTTTGCACTTTTTGGGAGCTTTTTTCGGCGATTGAAGCCAGCTTTGGGTATGGGACTTTTCATACTGGGTTTTGCGCTTGACAAGAGGGTATTGCATAGACAGGAAGCATATGTTCTGAACAGGATACACTCATGAATGAACCAACTATTAAACAAGCCAATTTGTCTCCTATACCACGAGCGAATAGAAACTTGGACGAAGCTGCTGTGCGCTCTGCCGTTGCTTTGATGTCCGACGGATTGCTTCAATGGGATAGCTCTTACAAGGCGTTGTTGGTGAAATTACATACCTCTCGTGTCGTGGATGCTGTGGCCTACGGCTAGGGAAACCGGATCTGTCCAGGTCCAGGTCCAGCTGATACCGTAACTTGAAGAGTAACAACCGTAGGTATCTGCAGGGGAATAACCGTGAGTCTCGGGCCCTCTATAGCTATATGTATAAGCGTCCTGTCAGCCCGGCTTGTCGGGAGGAAGCTGTGGGAAGTGTCTTGACGGAAGCTGCTGCGAGGAAGGGGACTCTGACGAAAGCTATGATAAACTCTTGTCTATAAAAACTACGGACTGCATATATATATATATGTAGGTGAATGTAAAGTATCCCCCGATTCCCACCTCACTGGGGACCTTCGGCCTCTTCAGGTTCTTCAGAACCTCCCATCTTCTTGGTCTGTGCAACAAACTCAAAGACAGGCAAGTTGGGCTTGCAGGTCGTCTCAACCTGGGGCATTTCTCCGTTGGTAAAGTACTTGGCAATGATGTCGTTTGTGCAGTTTGAAGGGTGTGCGATGACTCCGTGCTGAACAGGAAAGCAGCTCAGTTAGCATACGAATATGTAAACAAAAGAAAAGGAAGAGCACTTACACCAACACCCTCGTGCACAACAACTCGGCTTTCCGGAAAGCGGGCAGAAATCTCCCAGGCATTGCTCAGCGGCGTGATGGGGTCGTAAATGCCGTTGATGAACAAGACGGGGGAGGCGGTTTTGACACGTCGAAGTTTGTTGCTATCGGCCTGCTCTGCTGCTGTGAATCGCCATCGACCGCAGATCAAACGGTCTGGCGCAGGAGAATCGGCAAAAGAGCCTTGGGCAAGATGGGCTTGGTACATGGAAAACAGCTCGTCAGGATTCCCTGCGCGGAAAACCGCGTCGCTGCAGGAGACTGCGTGGAGGGCATTCTCTCCAAAGGGATTCCAGGAACTGATGAGTCCTGTTTCGGAAGCCCAGATAGCAGTTGCATTTCCCTCCAAGGCGGCCTCGATTCTGGCAACCGCCCCTGCGTATTTGGCAGGGCCATACAGATCGGCAAAGATGAGATACTTGAAGAGAGCTGTCTTGGCGCTTCTGCTGTAGCCTTCGGCGCCTGGTATCTCGAGGTCGATGCCTTCCCGGAGGATACCGTTGAAGGTCTTGAGAAGGTCGTCTGCTGTGGTTCTGTTGCCGGCCAGGGAGCAGAGCGCAGGCCCAGCTTGGATGCATTCGTCAAAGAGGTGAAGAAGCGACTTTTCAGCGTCCTGGGTAGCGCCGCTCCAAGCGCCGGCCAGATAATCGTCGGCGAGCAAGTTGGCATCGAGAAGCATACGGCCGATACGATCAGGGAACATGGAAGCCAGGACTTGTCCCAGGACACTGCCGTATGAGGATCCCCAGAAGTTGACCTCTGGCCCTTGCCCCAGGGCGTCGACAATCTCCATCATGTCTCTGGCGACAAAGGTTGTACCGACGAGCCGTCCGATATCAGGATGAGCTTCGTAGCAGCTGTCTGCTCGAGAGCCTGCTTGCTGCCAAGTAGCATTCTTGACGTCTGGCCACATCCAGGTTCGAAGAACGGTCTCTTGGTGTCGCTTGGAGCGTCCCTCCCGAGCGGCATTCTCGTCTCGCTTGGAAGCCCCTTTTGCGTCGGATGCGTTGCAGCTCATGGGCAGAGTCCGGCCAGTACCGCGCGTGTCAAACCCGATAACATCGTAGTGGCCTCCAAGGAGTTGGACAAAGGCATCGCCTGCAGAGACAATTGCCTCGACGCCAGAGGCCCCTGGGCCGCCGGGGTTGTACAGGATGCTGCCCTTGAAAGGCGTCTTGGTGGCGTTGGCCTTGATCAGGTCGAGCTGGATGGTCTCCGGATGGCTCTTGTTGGTGTAGTCGAGGGGCACGCTGAGTCTGGCGCACTGATAAGAGACTTGCAGCTTGTTCACAACCTCGTTGCCAAAATCCAGGTCGCATTCTGCCCAGTCAATGGTTGACTTGGTGCTCGAGTCACGGCTTGCCATGGCATGGTCCTTGGGTAAAGTCAAGGCGTGGGCCGACTGCAGGAGCAGATGGGTTATAAGAATGCTTTCTGGCTTCATGATGATGGGGATGATGATGATGGTCAAGGGAGTAAAGTGATTCACAGTGTTGAGCGTGTTGAAGAAGATGAGCGTTTAGAGGAGGACCTGGCATTTAAATATCTAGAGTCCATCTTGGATACTTGGCTACACGGGTAGGAGAGAAGCTGGTAGAGACTTGCCTTGCCTTGCCTTGCCTTGCCTTGCCTTGCCTTGCCTTGCCTTGCCAATATCAATCGCAACTCCAGTAGCGACTGTATGATGGACGTAGTTGAACTGCTCAGTCAGGCAGAGCGCGATATCAATCTACAACAGGCTAGTCTGCTTACATGTCAAGACTCGGCGTTGATGCTATCCTCGCTTCAGCTCGATCCTTGATACGCAAAGAAGAAACACCATGCGCTAACCAAGATCTGCTGGCATTAAACCCGGGACTCAGCCCTGTCCAACGCGTTGCGAGGAGAGTGAGCATCTGTCGTGTCACGGCTACGCCTCTCAGCAAGAGGGCGATGATTCTATCCACAACACAGTAAGTAATACGACTATGACTATGGCCAAGAGCGAAAAATCTCGGCTTCGACCGAAGAGTACATATCCCGTGCTTTTTGCTGACTAGAAGCTTTTATTATGCCTTGAAGGGGAACACTAGAGACACTGGCCGACTGGCTAGTCGTACGATTATGTCTCGTCTTAGCCTATAAGCGTGTACAGCAGGCAGGACAATTTGCCTGCTTTTTGGCTACATCTTATCTAAGAATGTGCAAATCATTAACTGGGTTAATTTACACGGTCACTACTTATAGATTAACTGGGTTAATTTAAAAGGCAACTACTGGTATATGTTGATTGGGTTGATTTAAAAAAGTAGTTACTTGTATAGATTATTATTCCATGTGTATGGATATATGTATATATAAATGTATACCCTTGGCTTCTCCCGAGTCTGTAGGGTAGGGCTGAACCACGTGAGGCAAAGATGTAGAAAAAAAAAGATGGCCAACTTGTAAACTTTTTCAAGAATTCCATAATGGAGGCGAAACCCACCCACGCGCCATGGATCAAAGAAGCAATCACTTCCGCGACCTGAACAATATCGCTGGGGACTCTTGAATAGACCCCGGTCTATTTCTCATTGCACCATTGGCTTGAGCAATGGCGTCGATGCGAGTTTCCAGACCCTGATATCAGTCCCCAATTCTCGCAAAAAGCTTGTCCAACTGATACTGATATATCAAAACGCGCACAGCCGAGACGCCAAGATGAGCGGCAGCATCTTCGCAGGAGTCAAGTCTGGTCCGTCGGCAGACGTCGAGACACCGCCGCAGCAGGAGAACCGCAGCGACAGCAATGGCGATCTCGTCACGGCCACCGAGGAGCGCAACCTCCAGCGCGGACTGAGGGAGAGGCATCTCTCCATGCTTGGTATCGCCGGCGCCATCGGGACGGGCCTCTTTCTCGGCCTGGGCCAGTCTGTGCAGACCGGCGGTCCATTGGGCGCTCTGCTGGGTTATGCCACGGTTGGGCTTGTCGTGTGCGCCGTGCAGTTTGCCCTGGGAGAAGTCGCTGCACTGCTTCCGGTAACAGGAGCTTTTGTGCGGCACGCCGAGTTCCTTGTTGATCCAGCCTGGGGATTCGCTATCGGGTGGAATCTCGTCTATGGAAATGTCCTCTCCATCCCCTCGGAGATGACAGCCATCTGTGTCTTGTTTGAGTTCTGGACCGACATCAACCCTTCGCTGTTCATCGTCGTCTTCATCATCTTGACCACTGTCGTCGGCCTCTGCTTCATCCGCGTCTTTGGCGAGGTCGAGTTCTGGTTCGCCCTTGTCAAGATCCTGCTCGTCGTCTTCCTCATCATCCTGGGCTTGGTCATCAATCTGGGCGGCATCCCTGGCACGGAGCGTATCGGCTTCCGATACTGGAACGACCCCGGACCTTTTGTCGAGTATATTGCGACTGGCAGCTGGGGCAAGTTTCTCGGATATTGGTCCGTCATGACGAGCGCCGTCTTCTCCTTTGCCGGTGTAGAGTCCATCGCCATGGCTGCCGCAGAGACCCGAAACCCGCACCGTGCGATCCCCAAGGCCTGCAAGAACGTCTTTGTCCGCATTCTCGTCTTTTATATCCTGGCCATTCTCATCGTCGGTATGCTCGTCAGGAGTGATGACCCACGGCTCAACGACCAGTCTGGATCCGCAGCTCAGAGTCCCTTTGTCATCGCAGCGTCCGCAGCAGGCATTCCCGCCATCCCATCCGTCGTCAACGCCGTCGTCATAACCTCTGCGTGGTCAGCCTCGAACCAGAGTCTCCTGGCGGGCACTCGTGTCTTGTACGGTCTGGCTCTCAAGCGACAGGCGCCCAAGATGTTTCTCCGGACGACTTCGTGGGGCACGCCCTACGTCTGCGTCCTGCTGTTCACTTGCTTCATGTTCCTCAGCTTCATGAGCCTATCCAACGGGGCTATGACTGTCTTCTGGTGGTTGGTCGACTTGACTGCGGCCGGCGTCTTGGTCTCTTGGTCCTCGATCCTGTTCAACCACATCCGTCTGCGGTTGGCCATGGAGAAGCAGGGCATCCCAATCGAGGCGCTGCCCTGGCACAACTCGTGGACCTGTAAGTGTCTTGAGCGATAGGGAAGCGCAGCCCTGCTGACTTTTGCCGCAGTGTACTCTTCATGTGGAGGACTTTGCATGACGCTTCTCATCCTGCTCACAGGCGGGTTCAATGTTTTCACCAGGGGTAACTGGGACGCTGTCGGCTTCGTGTCTTCGTACTTGTGAGCTTTGCCCCAGGCTGTAGTTTGCGATGCAGGCAACACTAACAACGTGACAGAGACATCCCTCTCGTGACGGCGGCATACCTGATGTGGAAGTTTGTCAACAAGACAAAGATGGTGTCGTTATCAGAGATACCCCTTCACGACGCATTTAAACGGGCAGAAGAGGAGCATGACGTGGTGGATGGATAAACTTGTAGATGCACAGCAGACTCTCTGTATTAGATATAGACCATGAAAGACATCAATCTTGGTTGGTGTACGAGTACCAACTGTACCCCTGAGTTTGCTGGTACTTGCGATCTGTTGCGATTGGGTACATGAGTGCGTTCCTCTCGGGAGTCGTCTCAAATACTCATCAATGATATGAAGACGCTTACGCTACGTAGCTTAAGCATATTCGTCTGCAATGCGAGCCTGCAGTGATGAAACTGGAGAGGAGCATCGTGTCTTGCAGTGGTTACAGCACTCATTCATCCATCATCCAAGCCCCTGCAGGACTCGGAAAGTGACTGTGCTCACTCAATGCTGTCTGGTTGTCAAAGCTGGTGACGACTTGTCACTTTCAACTCTTGCCGGGGTATAGCAACACACGGACAGCATTCATACTTGTTAGACTCTGGGACACGAACCCGAGTTAGAAACACATGGATTGCATTCTACGGCACTTGCTTCACTCGATCATCAACCAACAGCTGCCCACCATCACTTGACTAGAGTAGCATGACGATGGCACCTTTACGCAACCTCAACCCTCAAGGGTTTTGACTGTTTCAGGTTCGAATAAGAGAGGAGAGGGAAAAAAGAGTTTGCCGGCTCAGGTCGAAAATAAAAACTACTTTCAGCCGCTGTCTGTGATTTACCAAACGCTACACAAGCAAGGCCGTGACATCCCTCCCTCATCAACTTGGAGGATAAGATGACCCGACGGAGCTTTGCTCGTTTGTAGTATGTCCTATGAACAATCCCAATCAAACCCTCACACGCAAGACAGGGCCTGTTCTTTTTTTTTTTCAGCTTTGCATTTGCAAGAAAGCCAACATAGCCCCAAAGTCAAAGTATAAAAAAAACTGTACCATGACATGACGATCTCAACGCCTGACTCGCAAAACCCCCCGACAGTGACACCTCGCTTACAGAAACTAGACTATCGATCAGAGTTTCGGTCCGTACGTAGCAGAAGGGGGAAAAAAGAAAAAGCCATTCTACTTTGGCGCGCCGCTCAGGCTTACTAACTAAACAAGCTCGTGATAACTCGAGTGAAGTGATCTGTAATCAAGGCCTAGTCTAGAAACCCCCTCCCATGCAGTTTCATGAGTCGCAACACCAAATGATGATGCTCGTTCGGTTCCCCAGCGCCTTGACGTTATCGTGCATGGAGATTAACGCAAAGTCGACTTGGCCTTTTATTGACAGCAGGTCCATGTTCGGCGCCATCCGGTGGGAGTCTGTAGCCACTTGATGATTTGATCTACGGCTGACTACATATACATAGTATGCTCGGACCGAGTTGGGGAAAAGGCTCTAGCCGTACGTAATTCTTTCCATCTATAGTTGGTTCAGAGTCATCTCACTCACTCACTCACTCACTCACCCAACCCATCTCCGTCAGACCACGGGCCTAGTCTCTCAATGATCGACAAAGCCCAACTGCATCAGAGTTTCCCAGTGTCCCAAGCCTGCGGATTTAGACTTTTTCTCACTGTAAGCGAAGGGGGGGACGATGCCGATTGTGATATTGTCAATAGACGCAAACATGCGCATTTCTCAAAAGTCGCATCTTTTCGCGAGGAATGCTCACCTCGCCCCAAAGTGGTCCGTCCATTTTGTCCGTCTTCTTCTACCGGCTAGAACAGTGGTTTGAAACATTTTTTTCTTTTTCTTTTTCTTTTTGCGCATCACTTTATTTTACTTTTCGTATCCACGTATCTATCCTACGCGAAGCGGCTTACATCCCTCTACTCTAAACGAAACATGGATCCGAGATAATCTCCAGCGAAATCGGCAGTCACTTACGACAGGATCAGCACCAGCAAAAACCTGCTCAAAAGACGGCTCCGGAATAGTCACCCCGTAGGGGTTTTTGACCATCACTCTCATCACCTGCAGAAGCCTCTCTCTTTCTTTTCTTTCCCTGAATAGCTTCCTACCTTGTTCCTCTTATCACAAACCACCACCAACACCACCAACACTACCAACACTACCAACACCCACCACCTTCACCAGAAACAGCAAGATTGTAGAATCCATCGCCCCAATAATCGTCTCACGCTACCCTCCTCAAGCCCGCCTCACCTTTGCCTCGTCCAGAGGCAGTGATTCGTCCTTGTATCGTACTCCACCCACCCATCCATCCATTCCAGATGTGCTGCTCGCTCTCTTTGATCCATGCGCCCAACGCAATGCCGTTCGCCCTAACCACGACACCCCTGCCCATTGGCCGCCACGTTCTCGCCTTGTTTTTGGCTTCTTGTCTTTTCTCTTGTCTTCCTTCCTTCTTCTCAGACATGTGGTTGTAACGACGCCCGCCCCATATCGCTTGATGCACTGGGGACACAGCCGTCCAATCTCGTGGCCGAGACGGGACTATCGGGGACTAGGGAAGTGATAATCTGCAGCTGTAGCATGTGGTGACTCTGCTACTCTACTGTACTTTGGCTCTCGTGCAGCTTGGCGGGAAAAGCCATGGTAGAGCGGCGCTAGCTGATGCTACATAGATGGTGGTGGTGGGCTTGGTAGCATCGTTGAATCACACTCGATGGTTTCAAGAGACCTTGTTAGAAGAAGCTATCGCGGTGATATAGCAGCAGGGACAAGTCAAGGTAGTCATGGTGACAGGTGTTGTTGAGTGAGGTATCTCAAAGTCATATTTCATTCATTGGGTGATCGGCAGATGCATCCTTCTTTGGTGCAAGGTGCCATGATCCCTCAGTAAAACGTATTGTTGCGCAACATTTTGTGCGCAGTGGCGATCGAGCCATTCTAATCTTTTGACAAGTCCAGTTGGACAATTGTCATTCTTCTCTTCTTGTTTTGCTCCTCCTCCTCCTCCTCCATCCGTCATGATATTGGGTAGTAAAAGCAATAAGAGGTATCTCTGATCCAGACCAATCTTGGCCATTCTTCCATTTCTATCCAAAGACAGCAGCGCCTTCCATGAGAGAGAAGAAGAAAAGGGAGGAGTAGAAACACAAAGTCTTCATGTCCGATGCAATCGTCATGTCCTCCCGGTAAAGGGTCTGAATATCCGGAAGAGTTCCAAAAAAAAAAAAAGGGAGACCAGACCAGTCTTGGGCCGGAGAGAGAAAACAAAAGCAGCATCACAAACTCCCACCTCCGATCTGCCAATCTCTTGTAGAAAACAAGATGCCTCCGTAAAATCGCGATGCGCCAAACATGATGCTTTCTACAACTGATATCTTGCCCATCCTCATAATATTCGAAAAGACAAAACTCCTCGCTTTTTGAATAGGTATTTTGTAAGATAAAAAAAAAATAAAAAGGGAAAAAGAGAGAGACAGAGAGAAAAGTATTCACAAAGAAAATAGGAAACCGAGCATCAACAAAAACTCCAAAAAAAAAAGGAATACAAGGCCGAAAACAATCAATCCTGGACTGTCATTCATTGGGTCGTAACGTATTTTTTGGTAGGCGTATCCTTGCACGACTTTTGATTTAGGGTTCCATGGTGTGTAAGTGTCCCCCCCTGGTAGTGGATATTCATGGCCAAGGGGTCGATATTAAAACGTCGAGTACTGTGCAAACGAGTAAAAGAATCAAACGCCATGTCCTCGGCTTGCTGTGTTGTAGGCCTCGGCGGTATGTCATCCAGGTGTGTCGTGATAATAATAATAATGATAATGATAATAGAGGCCGTCAAGAGACTGAAGCAGAGACACGGGGGTCCTGTTCAGATTCTAATAGCAGCCTTGAAACGTAGGCATGAAGGGCACCTGTTGATGAAAGGGCACATGGTGCTGAAGCATCGGCACCTGTTGAACGTATTTTACCATATCCCAGATGGGGAAGTAGGATTTGGGTTGGCAAGGAGCCTGGACGGGGACCTGTGCCTGGACTGGTAGGGGAACCTGTTGGCAGAGCATGGGTTGAGGAGGGGCAATGCCCACTGGTACCTGAGCGGGGACGGGCCCAGAGTACGTCTGGGGCACGAATTCCTGGCTGTGGTAGATGAGCTGATGCTCCTTGGGCTCCTCGGGATCCAAGGTATGGGGTGCATACTCCGGGGGGGTCTGCGGCATCTGGCGCTCCTGTTCAAACTCGTCGTCCAGGTCGTCGATGGTCGAGTCGCTCGATGTGAGCGAACCCTCATCGTCGGAGGAGTCAGGCGACAGAGACGAGTCGTACTCGTAGTCGTCAAGAATCGCATCCTCGGAAGAAACGTATTCGGTCATGTGATCGGGTGAGGCCGGTGGTGTCAGCGGTGAGGCCGTCGGCATTGGTGGCGTAGTAAACATGGAGCAGGCCATGATCCTGGTTCGGAGCTCAGAAAGAGTAATCCGCTGCTCGGGAATGGGTTCAAAGATCCGTCCCAGAATGTCGTTCAGTTCATCCGACAAGGGGAGGATGGTCTTGAGGAAGTCCTTGGATCCAGCATAGGCACGGTAGGTAGAGTCCTGGAAGGAGGCTTGCTTCCACGGGTTGCGTCCACAAGTGAGGTTGACGAGGATAACGCCGAGGCTCCAGACATCATTGGGTGCGCATAGGTAGTAGGGCTTCCTTGCAGAGGGGTCCAGGCATTCTGAAGAGGAGGAAAGAAGGATATGTTAGTCGTCTGTCCACGGCAACACCACAGATGCAAAGGGTGAAGAAGGGGGGGGGAAGAGATATGTACCTGGACTCATGTAAAAGGTGGAACCGCATCCGTAGTCCTCGGATCGATCATTAGAAGTAGCGAGGCCAAAGTCGGCCAGCTTAACAGTGTCTCCGTGGTCCGTCACCAAGATGTTCTCCGGCTTGAGGTCCCGATGGTAGATTCCCAGGTTGTGGCAGTGTTCAACGGCATCCAGAATCTGGAGAAAGATGGTCCTTGAAAGCTCATCCTTACCAACATAGTGACCACGCTCGGTGATGTTCAAGAAGAGGTCGCCCTCGGGGCAGTACTCGAGAATAACATAGATGCAGTCGGGTTCATTCACAATCTTGAGCATCTGGACCACGTTGGCGTGCTCCGACGCCTTCCAGTGAAGACGGATCTCTCGCTGCTGGTAGGCAAACTGCCTGGTTTCCAAAGGGGTTCCATCGGGATTGAACTTGCTCAAGCACTTGACAGCGTATTTACCTCCGGTCTTGAGGTCGACGGCCAGGTAGACGACGCCATAGGCGCCCGTCCCAAGGATATCAGTCAGCTGGAGAGTGCCCTCGAGCACGCGGCCTAGCCTAGCCTCGGGAGCAAGAGGAATACATCGGGTCTGGTAGTGGTGCCGCGGTGCAGCATAGGGCTGTTGGACTGTGCACTTGGGATGATCGAAGCCGGGCGAGGGCGGAGGGGTTTGGTAACCGAATACGGCATGTTGCTGCATGTTATCTGTCTGTGGTTGATATCTAACAAAATCCTAGACTCGGTATTGGGCTGAGAATCCTAAGGGCCGGAGATGATCCAAAACGGACGGCCGGCAGGCAGGCAGCAGACAGAGAGAGAGAGAGAGAGAAAAGGAAATAATAGAGAGGAAAACACAGAGGAGTATTTTCCAACGGCCAGCAAAGGATCCTGATCCAAAGTCCAAACGGGTCGTGTTAAATTCCTGCGGTTTGAGATGAGCTGCGTGGTTGCGGTTGCGGTTGCGGTTGCGGTTGCGGTTGCGGTTGCGGTTGCGGTTGCGGTTGTGGTTATGGTTATGACAAGTTCCCGACGGCCGAATCAACGGGTCGAGATATAGGCAGGGAGGTTGTATCGTCGTCTTTGGCCTGGCGAGTTGTCGAGTAAGAAACAGGAGGACCGAGTTCGACAAAGAGACCTAAAGGTCACGTCTGCAGGAGAGCAAGACGGGTTGGTGGAAGAAGTTGCCGGAAGGAGTGTCGTGAAAGTGGTGATGGAGGTTCCTCGAGACTAGATCCATCTGAATTTGGAGATGGGCAGACGCAGTAGATATCACTCTCTCACCCTCTCACCCTCTCACTCACACACACACTCTCTCTCTCTCTCTCTCTTCTAGTACAGCGACAAGGCGGACGAGCGAGACACACCCAACGAGAGAGATACGTACCGGGTGCACGCCTCAGACTTGGATTGCGTGGAGCATCCACATCAATGAGACCCACCGCCTCATCAGACCCTTGTGCAGTTGGAGAGATTAATGACATGGGGGGGTTCTTGTCTTGGCCTCGTTGCGTTAATGCCAGGCCAAGCCGGGCCAGGCTCTGGCTCCGTCTATTCTTGTCGAGCGAGGCGTGGAGTCGGAGACGCAGAGGGGGAGGGGGGGGCGCCATGCAGAGTAGAGGTCCGCCTGGGATGAGGCGTCGACTAGCTCATCAGGGATAGCGCCTCGGTGACGCTGAGCAATATACGAAAGGGCAAGGATCGCTAGCTCTGCTCTGACACAGTCAAGTAAAGTGGTTCGCTGTGTCACTGCCTCCAGGCCAGGCCTCCACCCCTCTCGGGCTCTGAGCGAGCACCAACGCCATCCATCGGCCCACTGCTAGGACGCATGTCCTCGTCCAGTCATGGGTCCGTTAGGGGACTGCTGGGCGACGACGGTGTTGGACGGTGGCAGATCTCCCTCATGTTTGGAACACATTGCGCTTTTCTGTGTTGTGTGCTCCCACTGTGTGCGCCTGTATGCCTGTATGCCTGTATGCTGAATGCTGAATGCTCTGCTGACACCCCTTCTTCCTCTCAGTGTGCTGTGCAGCGTGTCCATTCTGTAACTTGACTGGTTCTGTCCCCTGTATGCCCTCTGGTTCTCCACCCGTCGGGCGAATCGTCATAATCACAGTTTGGCCCGACACCTTTTGTCATCTCGCTCTAGCTCTGCCTCAGCCCGGGCGTCCAAGGAGACGACGTACAGTAGGTAGGTAGGCAGGCAGGCAGGTAGGCAGGTAGGTACAGTATAGTATGTACGTACGTACGTCGAGATGGGCCGCACACAGAGTTTGAACAGAAGTAGTCCGGCCGTGTTTCCGCACACATGCTTTGCCGGACCACTGCCTCAGGAGGACAACTGGAACGGACAGCAAACCTTGCTGCTGGAATCTCCAGACACAAATCGGCCGTACTACAGGCGATTGGCTCGTGGTAAACTACAGGTGGGCGTCTGTGGCGCTTGGCGACGTGTTTGCACAGAGGAATGCATCAAGGCATACAGAAGCCAACCTCCTCCTGCTGCCGCACGAGGTGATGCGTCGAGTCTCACTGTCTCCCGTGGATACATACTTACTTCACTCAGCAAGGGGGCTGAAATGTGAACTGGCACCACTGTTGCAGGTGCTAGACTGTGCCGATCCCTCAGTCATGTGCCGCCGCGTCCAGTGAGGATCAGCGAAACCAGGACGGGTCGGCAGCGTGCATCTCTAGTGAGGCTAGAGCATCTTTTTTGGCGGCTGGACGATGCATAAATTATGCCAGCTCGTGTGCCTCTCGACTTGTGCAGCTACGGAGCCGACAAGATCGGCATTCCTGGTGAGGCATCTGCTATGCGGTTCTTGAGCTTTGATTGGCGCACAGCGAAATGTATCCAATATCGAGATATCCTGTCACGCTTGTCACCTTTGGGCAAGGCTGACATGGGAGGTTTGCTTATTCTGACATGATGGATGAAGCAGCGTCATGTTTCACCCATAAGCGACGGGCTGCATTGGATTGTATTGTAGCAGCAGTACGGACCGGAGCAGTAGACGGCAAGTCGAGAGACTACCGCTGATGGGTCCAAGAAGCGCTCGTCAACAGGACAGCAGTTTGCCCTCGTCTGACTCTGAAGCGAGGCCTGCCATCCATCAGATATCCGGTCTGCTGTCTCTGCACGCATCCGTCCAACGGCATATCTCAGAAGGCCTCAACCGTGCTGGCAAGCTGTCGCAGCACAGCTACTGGGCGTAGACCCCGGGACGCACATTACTTAAAGCAGACGGATGCAGACTTGCTGTGGTTCTGATTGGGGGGTCGGACAAGCATGCCGGGCTGCACCACCAGTACCACCCATCAATCCCGGAAATCATTCATTCACAAGGCCTGAAATCCTCGCGGTGAGATGCAGACAGGGTACTGTGCAGTGCATGTGTGTCTGTGCCCCTGTTTGTAGGACTCAGTTGTGACTCTGCGAGAGTCAAGAGACCCCTTGAACAGGCCACGATGGGGACAGTGAGGCTGACAAGATAACCCCCGGTTGCAGAGGAGGCAGGCGTCCAGTGAGAGAGAAGCTATCCAAGGCCCCAAAGGGAATGTGTGTCCTTGTCCTCACCCAACCTGTCATGTCTTTCTTTGCCCGTTGGATGCGTGGGCAACATGACAGACAGCGTGAACTGATGTGATGGATGTGTCAGGTCGGGGGTTCCCTTTGTCGGATGTGGACGGGTATCGTACCGTACCTCGACGCACGCACGCACGCGCATTGAGGTTATATGCTTGGAGTTTGGTAATGTCAATGTGATGCATGCATGTATGTATGTATGTCTGTCTGTGTCATATTGATTGCTTGTTTTTTAAAGACGTCTTTGTTCCAGCCACGAATAGTCTGGCTCCCTTGAGCTGCTGTATGTATCTTGATGAACCATAACCCACGCAGCAGGTGAAGCATCAAGAAGCTACCCTATTCAGCGTCAAGACTATCCATCCGTCAAATTCCACCGGGGATCCCTGGCCTGGAGACGGCGGGGACGAGACAGTGAGTGCGTCCAAGTGTCTCATGGCTCACGGCTCATAGCTCACAGCTCATGGCTCACAACTCACAGCTCACACTCACAGCTCACAGCTCACAGCTGGCAGTTGTCAATAATCAACATGGGGCCCCCCCCCAAGAGGAGCGGTATGACTTGTCTCGAATTGCTAAAGGTAACCGTGATAACCGATTCGACTGTCAAGAGCCAAGAGTCCACTTTGCACGCGGTTTGCATGGGCTTGATGGGTACATACAAAAAGTCGAGGTCCAGGTCCAGGTCCAAGATCACGGGTGAGGTCTATCCCGCTTGAGGACTAGCACTGAGATCTCCCAAGTCATCTCGGGCCTCGTTATTCCCCCGTTGTTACCTGCGCCCATTCTTTTTGACAAGACTTTTGCTGACCAACAAGAAGACCGTTGGAGCTATCACGATCCACCTGAGCAGAAACAAGTGAGGCACTGGGCACGTAGGCCGGCCCCTGGGCGCCATGCAATAGCTGGCCCCACGCCGGAGCCCATGCATCACCCCTACAATCGACCCATCTCTCGCCAGCGAGCACTGATTCCTCTGCTGCCAATGTGGCCGGCCCCCTGGCAGAAAGTGTCTTTCTCATTAATCTCAAGCTTGGGGCGTCGATCATACACGATTTGCTGTAGCTGAGGCACGGCTTCTTGGCTCAAACATTGCTTCAGGACTGTCAGGAAACTTGAAAGGTTCGGCGGTCGGTTCCATGCTTGCAACGCTTGGCCATAATAGCATGGCAGCCATGGCCACACCGGCAGCGCTACCAATTCTGTTTATCCGAGTCCTCTACGAACTAGGTAGTTGGGCAGTTCATGCATGGGCTGATCTGATCGTCTGAAGCCGTCTCTGCTGAGTCTGCCCAGTCTGTCTGCTCTCTGACCGCCGTGACTTGACCATCAGTTCCTGTCCGTCCATCCTGGTTCGATATCGGTTATCATTATGCGTTGCAGTAGCCGATCCATCAGGAAAAGAGTTGGCAGTTGGCCAGAAATAAGAATAGCAAATCGGGATACTCCTCTGGCTGTTCCAGGAAACGGCGCAGGCGCAAAGGTTAGAGCAGGCCAGCATACCCATCCAATAGGGACTACCCTCGACACTGCCGTCCATGCACTCACTTACTCTAGCATCTGAGTCTTGAGTCATGGTTGTGCATCCCGTCAGACGTCAGCTAGGACAGGACGGTACGGTACGGCACAGCTCGCTCACGGCACAAGACCCAAGCCTCAGTCTTGGGATCGGGAGATGCAGAAAGAGAACCTTTGCGAGAGAGAGAGGTTCAGTGCCCACCATCAACGCCCGCCAGGACCACTTCCCCGGAACCATGGCTGCGGTTGTTCTTGACAACTTGATTTGAATAGTCACAATCATTCTCAACGAACTGCCATGTATGGTGTTTTAGCCAGATTGGGCGATCCTTGCGTCTCGGCAAGTGAAAACAACCCGTAGCTAGTTCGATAAGCTTGGGCTCTTGACGGGTCCGAGAACAGTTTGGCGATCGACAATAAACAGCCTTTGCAGAAATAGGCTCACCGTCTGTATCTCTATGCAATACCAGTATCGAGATGGATCAGAGATGATGATTCACTATGCCCGTCTGTCCCTATCAATATCAACGTACTGTATGTATCTCACAAGCCGTCATGAGACAGTCTGACAGTCTGACAGTCTACCCAGATTCTTTCCAAAAACGCAACGTCAAACAACTCCATCACCAAAGCTGGGGACTCCAAGATGGCCTGATGATGGCACGGATACGCTAGTCAAAGATGTTGAGCCTCCCCCCTCGTCCACTTCCAGAGATTCACCGCCAAACTCTGGATGTCTGCAAGGGCTCCTTTACGTAGCGGTTGGACGCAAGGGGATGGGCAATGCAACGCACATGCATTCGATGCGCCGTCACGGGAACAAATGGAGCCCACCCACCACAGCCACAGCCACGACGGCACGAGCAAGTCCGCAGCCGTTGGCAGATCTCGCTATCAATCTCAGTCGGGGGGGGGCACGCACATGTTTGCTCGACGGTACAACGCTGTCACCGTGGGTCCCCAGAAGTCTAATCTGCCTGCCGGCCATGTCCATAGTTCGAGACCTCAAGTTTCTCAACGGCGCAGACCTTGGCTCTTGGCCACGCTGTGGTGGTGTCCAGCTCTCGGGATGACATCCGCGGCGCCTGGAGGATTTCTATTGGGAAACCATTGCATAGCCCGGTATGTATGTATGTATGTATGTATGCATGATTTACATCAACGACTGGTTCACATCAAGATCGAATTCGCCCAATAGAGATGGTTGGAGGATGTTTATCGGACGATTTGAACCAAAAACGTCACTTTGACTCTCCCTTCTCTCTACCATGTAGATCATTGGTACAATCTGATCTTTTGAAACTGTCTGGGTACAGTAAAAGACGGCGTAATAGCATAGTCAATTCTCTCTTGATTTCGTCGCTCCGTGCCATGTGGGGATGCTTCACGGAGCGGACTCGGGGAGGACACGGAGCACCATAACGGCTACCCTGTACGGACTCTGTACGACAAGAACCATGTCCTGCTAGACTATGGCATTTCACCGGTATCCTCTCACCGCGTCAGAAGATTATCAGATGCTCACGCATAAAGTCACAGAAAACATCATCGTCGCCGCATTGACCGGATCATCACCTCCAAGACTCTGTTACACCATAAAGAAGATCTCGGCCACGCCTATTCTATTCTATTCTATTCTATTCCACCAGTACGATCAAGACAACCACCCTCTGCACAGGCATATCGCCCATGGCACAGCCTGCATTGATAGGCCGAAACCGCCAATGCGAAGAGGGCGTGCACATGGTCAACGACAATCACGCAATCAATCATCGATGGTCCCTTGAACGAAACTCCCCTCGCGCTGATCCTGACGACATGGCATCTCCCCTTGTACATCAGAATTCGCCACAGCCCGTCATCATGTCTTGAGACTTACTTGCCCTGCCCTGCCCTGCCCTGCCTCACCGTTTGGACCCAGTCTCTCCCGCCGCTAAGGCCCTGATCGGCTCGAAATCTCCGTACGCGAGCTTTTTTTTTTTTCTTTTCTTTTTTCTTCTTCTCCTCCTTGCCCTGCGCCTTACGGGGGATTCAAAACAGTGCAAGCCCAGTCCGTGAGTGAGGCTGAGGTTGCAAATTGCCAGAGTCCACTTTGAATTTCAACCAAGGTCGGGGGATCCCTGGCTTACAAGCCTTTGACTCGGGGGGTGGCGTCTGGGCGCAATTTTCCAAGTTGCAGGATTGTTACAGATGTGTAAGAGCCTGACGATCACTCGCTGTGAAGAGAGACAGGACTGCGCTGCGCTGCGCTGCACATGTGAGCATTGCAGTCATCGATCGCTTCGTTTCGTGCACGTTGCAAGCCAAGGTAAGGTATTCAAGGGTGGATCACAGCTAACAAAAGGGCAAAGGGGCAATATCGCCGGATACTCAAGATTGCTATTGACGTCAGTCTTGAACAAAGAACGAAGGGAGCGATCATCACAAGATCTCGCGCCCCAACATTGCACGCACAGCCACAGCCATGTCACCAAGATTTCCCGTGTGAATGCATAGCAACATCTTCACCAACGCCCCATTGCCCGCCCTGTCTGTCTCTGTTTGCCCGTCTAAACCAACAGTGCCCGTGCAACCTCATCGACGTCAATCCTGACACAGAAAGGAATACTGTACCATCTCAAATCATCAAGACCACGTAGACCAACCGCTCTGCTTCCCAACCAAGTGACTTGCACAAAACAACTGCCGTGCCTGTGTGTCCATCCTCTACAGCAAACATGTCACCAGGCAAAGCCTCACTCCTTATTGCCCATCACGTTGTACGCCCGTCTCGGTCGTTTCCAATCCGGCTGTCAAACACCAAACATAGCATCGCCGACCTTGGCAGTCTGGAATAGTAGACTTGTTGGCGTAAGCCTGCCTCGTCTGACTTGCATGCACGTGCGTGCACACGTCTGCATCGCCACTTGGTGCCTAGAGCCTCATCTTAGCTGAGATTCCGAATACCAGGCAACTTCCGTAGAAGCCGGGCGACAATTCGGAACGAGAGCGAGTGAGTGCGAAGCCAAGACATTCTCATCGTAGACAAGACTCCACTGCAATTCAAGCCAAACTGATTTCCTTGTAGCTAGAGTATGGCATGATATTTTGTTTCGTATGCGTCCAAGACAAGACTCCAGAACTCCAACATCTTCTAGCCTGCTTCTCCCAAGTCTAGCTCTCCCTCCACTCGGGCAACGGCGAGACAATGGATAAAATAGGAGACACAACCAACGGAGCATGACATAGAAACGGCGGTGACATGTTCAAGACACCAGCTAAGCTGCCACATGTGTGCATCAGCCAAATCCTCCCTTCGTCTAGGCAAGTATTTTTTTTCTTGACCAGAAATTATCGTCCACCTGTTTGTTTCTAAACAGCGTCATGGTCCTGACACAAAGCATCCCTCCTTTTCACCGACGTACATGCCCCGCCCGCGACGTAAAGAAGGGATGGCGCAGCGCATCGGCGGGCTTGATCCTCTTGTCTGGGTTGAGGGTGAGACAGTGCTCGAGAAGATCAATGAAGTGGTTCAAATCCCTCGTCTCCGCATCGTTCATACCCCCAGACGCAGCCATGAGCCTTGTTCGTAGGTCGCGCGTTGGCTTCACCACAGCCATGGTTCGTACGGTAGTCTGAAAGTGTAGTCGTTAGCCACGAATCAAAACAAAAGTCTAAAACGGTATTCGTGTGGAGGCAGTATCAACAAGGGCGGAGCGCTTTGGCGGACTGGGAGCCGTTGGAAGTCGGATGCAAGGGATATGCAAGCCATCGTGGCTGATGCTGAGAAGAAGTCCGATCTACCGAGACAGGAGGCTGACAATGACATGCAAAGGATCGTGAGGCGTCTCATCACCTGATCCCATCCCATCCCATCTCAGCACATCCCCCCTGGCAGTTTGAGAACCCGCAAGGGAGTCTTGGGCCCAAAGTAACTGATATGATCTATTGACCGTTGTGTGGGTGATGTTGGTTGACCGTGAAGCTTCCCCACCCATTCCAAGCGCCCTCGTTTGCAAGGGAGCCAGGCGCTTACGCTTGCAGAGCCCCATCAAGGAGCAGCCCCCGATCAGCATGGCAAAAATAGTACAGGCATCGCGTGGAGATGGTCGCAGGAAGCGTGGCCATATAGCGCTTAGGAGATGGATGAGAAGGGAACGGGCATGGTAGAACAACAACAATAAACAGAACGTACAGGGAGTGAACGGAATCAAAACATACCTTGTTGAGAACCTTGTCTCGTTCGATACTGACAAACTGACCCTTGTCGTCGAAATGAGCGCCCGACAGTTGACCTCGCTTGAACAGCTTCGGTGTCAACCTTCCCCTGATCTCCATAATGGCCTTGAGCATCTGGTTATTGCTCTCCCCTGCAAAGAGGATCTTGCCCGTGTACATCTCGTACAGGGTGCAGCCTATGGACCACATGTCAACGGCGTAGTCGTAAGGGATTCCCAGAATAATCTCTGGAGCTCGGTAAAATCGACTGACGAGATATGGTGTAACATCCATATGCGCTGTCGCTGCGTCGGTCTTGTCAATGGCCGTGCCTAAATCACAGATCTTGAGCACGTTCCGGCTCTCGTTTACCTACCCAAGTCAGCACTCGTCTTGGCAATACCGTTCGGGGGTTCATACCAAGATGTTGTCGGGCTTCAGATCCGCATGAACGATGCTGCACTTTCGCATGTGCGCCAGGGCTACAAAGATCTGGTATGCATATGTTCGTGTCGCTCCGAGGTTGATGCCCACGTTGTTGCCAAACTTGCGCAGCACTTCTCGCAGATTCATGCTCAAGTTCTCAAACACCATGCACAGATGGCCCTTGTAGTCAAACTGGCGCTCAAACTTGATGATGTGTTTGCGGTCCTCAGGGTCAGCCTCATTGAGCTTCTCCAGGATGGCGATCTCGGTGTAGCCGCCCTTTCGGAGAGCGTCGTTGTTTCGCATCATCTTGATTGCGACGAGCTGCTTTGTGGTTATGTCGACAGCGCGGGCCACGCCTGAAAACATACCCCTTCCGAGTGCTGACTGAATCTGGTACCGGCCGTTCAGGATTTCACCAATGCGAATCTTGTAGTAACCGTCCTTGTCGTCGCCTTCGAGGATACCTCCCTTGATAGCTGGAACATCAGGGGCTTTGCCGTCGCCTTCGATAGGGGCTACCGGCTCCACGGGCTTGGTGGCATACTTTTCCTCGTCAAAGTCCTCGGCAAACATATCAAAGTCGTCGTCTTCATCGTTGCCGTCTGACTTGACAGCCTTTTCTTTGAGTTCTTCCTGTGGCTGTTGTTCCGTTGCAATAGGATGATGCTCACCATGAAGTACGACGTGTCCATGTCGGAGTTCATCTCGTCGTTCGTCCTCCTTCATGTCCCCAGTAGGGTCATAATCAGCCGCAGAGGGACCATCCTCATCATCTACCTGAACCTTTCCATGTGTATTCATCAGCTGCTTGTCGTCAAGAAGGTTAATTCCTCCCGGCGACATGTCACCATGTGATACCGGTGAACGAGGCGATGCGATATCTGCGGGCTTGGTCAATGGAATCCTTCCATTGGAGGATGCTGACATACCGGATCGAGGGGTACGAGGGCTTGCAAGCTCAGATTGCGTTCGCATGGGCGTGTCGGGCACTGTAGATGCGGGGGAAGCAGCTTGGGCTTTGCTAGTTGCAGCACCTACGGCATGGAGCAGGAGAGGAGTCGCCGAACTGGACTTGGCCAGAATCTCCTCACGGCGCTTGCGGCGTCGCTCGATTTCAGCTTCTTCGTCAACAGGCTCAGGTTCCTCGTAATCAGGCTCAGGCTCAGGCTCTGGCTTTCGTTCAGGTTTCTTCTGAGCAACCGGTTGTCTGTTCTCAATCAGTACTGCACTGTAAATGAGTGAGCCTGACTCAACATACCGCTGAGAAGTCTTGGGGGGGCCATGTCCATTGGTAAAGCCTTGATCAGGTTTAGCATCATATCCCTGGGCGCGTGAAGCCTCTCCTACAGTCGTCCTCTTGGACATAGAGCCGCCATCCCGCGGGCTATCGTCGTACTTGAGTCCTCTTGGCGCATCATCGTGACGATCATGATAACCTTCCCTCACAAAACGATCAAACCTGCCCCTGTCTGGGCGTCGGGATCGATGGGGTGATCGACTCCTATTTCGAGGTCGTTTGGAGTACCGATCTCGATCTCCGTCGCGATAATTTTCTCGGTCGCGGCTCCGATCGCGGCCACCGTAGGTATAATTTGATGGGCGCGAAGCAGGTCGATCGAGGTCATCGTAGGGGCCACGAGGCTTGCGAGGGTTGTCGCGTCGAGCATCCTCATGGCTGTGACGAAAGCTTCTAGAGCCTTGATCGCGGGGTCGAGAGCTATAGTAATCTCTGTCTCTGTCTCTTTCATCGTGTGATCGCTTGTAGCCACGGGGTGAGATACTCTGTCGTGAGTTGTTGCTGTATCTAGAAGCCGAGTCGTGGTCCGGAGTCGAGAGTCTACTTTTTTGTCTGTCTTGACGGTCAACACTGCTTCCTCCAGTGTGCTGCAGTGAAGTTGCCTTCAAATCTTCAGCGCCATTCTCGACGATCTCGCCTTCGTCCGAACTCGACGCCATGATGCGACGGTGCTTTCTGGATCCTTCAGGTCTTGAAGCAGAGAGAAGCAGAAACAGTGTCAGCGCAAAGGACTGGAAGAAGCAAGTGCAAGGGGAAAAGAGCCCAACCAGATCAGTAGTGACTCGTCAAGGCTCAATGCCGATAGGGAGGTTGGTGAGGGTAGTAACAATCAGATGAGGGTAGACTGAAGCGGAGTCCAGATGAAAAAGAAGTGTCTGAAGATAAATAAGCTTCTCATAAAGCCCAAACAGGTCCTGCTGCGTGATTGAAAGCAAATTGTATCTCCAGAATTTTGACGTAACGTCAGTCAGTGTCTTGACTTTCCGAAGTTGGAGGCTACATACAAAAAAGTGGACGAAAAGCCGATTAGTTCCCGGCTTAAGTAAGCCCCGAGAGACCCTTATCCCCTTATCGCGCTTATCCCCGCGCCGCGCCGGGCTACAGAGTGGGCTCACCGCTGAGCTGGGCGCCAAACAAAAAAAGGCCTGGACCAAGGAGAGTAAGCGGGAGGCAACTTTTCTTGCGACAATCTTTTGTTTCTACATTTGCAACGCAACTCGTTCTTCTCTATACAACTCAACTCTCTTTCATTTCACAGATATCTAAAATGGGCGGTGCTAACCGAGAAGGTCAGCTATTCTCGCCCCATCACCTCTTCCAAAGAACTCAAAAAACTAACCCCTCCAAAACAGGCGGCAAGGTCAAGCCCTTGAAGCAGGCCAAGAAGGCCCAGAAGGACCTCGACGACGATGACAAGGCCTTCCTCGAGAAGAAGCGCGCCGGTACGCACTCGCCGCCTCCCACGAACACACACATCTTGGCTAACAGGAATCCCAGACGAGAAGGCGCGCAAGGAGTTGGCCTCCAAGGCTGGCGGCAAGGGTCCCCTCAACACCGGTGGCCAGGGCATCAAGAAGAGCGGAAAGAAATAAACAAACGCTGTCGCATGTCTTTAGCGACAAGGAGCGAAGCCTAGCCTGCGAAGATCGTGGAGGTTTAGATGGCGTGAGCGCCAGCCAACCTGTGTGTTTTGGCGTTTTAGACATGGCGCCTACTGACGATAGGATATATCTGCGCGATGGCTAACGAGAAATGAATTCTATGCTGATCCAATGCTGACTTGCAGTTATGGGAATCATAATTTGACTGTAGTGCATGATTGTAAAAGTGCTAGTAAACGACATTGTTCTGGAAGAGGTCCCTCCACCGTACTCTGCGTTGGCCTGCCTCGCTTGTCCATGTCCACAGAGCCTTGCCAACTCGTTTCAAACAACACCGATACTAACTACCTAGTTATTCTCATTTAAAAAAACCCATCTTAAACTCTGAATCACAAGTCAACTCCCCGAATATAGTGGGCCTTCTAGGACGTTTCTCAAGGCCTTCCGCATACCATTAGCCTCGGGAGCGCGTTGCGTGTCTTTTCATGTGCTTGTCCCAACAAAACTATTTGCCCTGGTCAACACAACAAGAAGCGGCTCCATCTCGACCGGACAAGTGGAACTCGAATGATATATAAGTAGAGCCCAAGCAGTACTGAATTATAAAATCCGGTTACTGTTGGTATTTGGATACAAAACACTCAATTCTGCCTCAATCGTTCGCAAACTCTGGATAGCCTCATCATGGCCGACACTGAGCCCTACGGCGTCCGCAACCGCCGACCCTCAGCAACAGAAAACCTCATCAGCGCCGCCAGAAACCTCGAATCCAAAGTCGAGCACTCCCTTCTACTTCTCTGGGATGACCTCCCCGCCTGGCGTCGCGACAACGCCTTCATCATCTCCGGCTACCGTCAGTCCCAAGAATCCTACTTGCACTCTTTCCGCTCCCTCTTCTACCTCCACAACGAGTCCGTAAACATATGGACTCACCTCCTCGGCGCTGTGGTGTTCCTCACTAGTGCCGCCTACGTCGACCGGGTTGTCCGGCCGCGGTATGCGAGCGCAAGTGATGCCGATGTTGTTGTCTTTGCGTGCTTCTTTGGAGGCGCCGTGGTGTGTCTGGGGATGAGTGCCACGTTTCATACTTTGTCGAATCATAGCGATACTGTTGCCAAGTGGGGAAACAAATTGGATTACACAGGCATTGTGGCCTTGATTGTTGGGAGTTATGTTCCTGCGCTGTACTACGGCTTCTTCTGCCTGCCCAACTTGATGACATTGTATCTGTGGGTGGTGAGTGAGCTATCTTGACCAATACCACACTTTCTTGCTGACTAGGACTAGATTTGTGTTTTGGGTATTGGTTGTACACTAGCTTCATGGGTTGAGCGCTTCCGTACTCCCACGTGGAGGCCCTATCGGACAATGATGTTCATCGGCCTTGGCCTCTCCGGCATCGTCCCAGTTATCCACGGTGCCTTCATCTACGGCCTCCAGGGGCTCGAAGATCGCATGAGTCTCAGCCTGGTCGTACTCCACGGCGCCATGTACATCTTTGGTGCCGTTCTCTATGTGGTAAGTTCCCCCTGCCATTTCACGCCCAGGTACTGACTCTGAATAGGTTCGCTGGCCCGAAAGAAGTGCACCCGGCACGTTTGACATCTGGGGAAGCTCGCATCAGATCTTTCACATGTTCGTCATCTTTGCAGCCATCACCCACTTCTACGCCATGGCCAAGGCGTTCGACTACCACCACACCGTAATGGGATCTCAGTGCCTCGCAGACTAATCGGCCTACTCCTCTGATTCCGTCAGGCCGAGATCCATCACCCTCACCAAACCTGAACCCATCGCTACGGCAGCCCAGCAGCCGTATTCTTCATTGGGATTCCACTCGGCCACTGTGATCCTCGTCAACGGCTCGTAGATGATGGCTCGAGTGGGGTCCGTAACTGCGCCTGCCTCTTCCTCATCATCACCGCCAGCTGTGTCGGCAGCCTTCTTCTTCGGCTTTTTCCCTTTTTTAACGGGGGGTTTGTGGGCTGCATGCTTGGTGAGACTTAGCTCCAGGATGAAGCCGGTTGCAATCCTCGAGACGCCTCGCGCCGCCGCAGGTGAGCCGGCCGGGAAGAGCTTTGCGGGCCGATGTTCGTGATGGAAGAGTCGAATGCGGTCTGTAGGCTCGCGCCTGGTGGTGAAGAGCTCGACTTGAGGGTTGATGGCCCAGACGGAGCCGTCTAGAGAACCGATAAGGAGGTGTGGGTGTGTCCGCCCAACAGCAAGACAAGAGGGGAAGCTCTCGCCAGTAAAGACACGTCGAGCAACAGGGAATTGCGAGTGATGCATAAAGCCAACATGAGTGTTGAGTACACCTGCAGATGGATACATGGAATAGAAACCCAGCATATGGTCGCTGTACCCGAGGAGGTTCGGTTGTGTTCCAACTGTAAGGTTTTGAACTTCGGTAGACTCATAACTTGGAGCGCGGAGGTCAAGCAGCCTGACAGTTCCACCGACAGGGGTAGAGGCGATGAGATAGGGCATGGCTGGATAGCCTGAGACGATATCGACGACGATGTTGTGATGGACAGGGTGCCGAGAGAGGAGGCGATGAGGACGGAGAGACCAGATGGCAATAGAGCCATCAGAGTAGCCTATGACCAGTCGGTTGAAGTTGATCCATGTGAGAGCTGTCGCCTTGACGTCTTCATCAGGAAAGCCAAATACAGATATCGGTTGCTGGACCTTTTCTAGAGAACTGTTAGAATGATCGCGATATACCGTATTCAGGTTCAACTCACCGTAACATCCCTCTCCACCATCACCAGCCTCAACCACATAGACATTTCCATCATCACAGAGAAGCGCCAAGAACCCACATGCGGGACTCCATCTTACCCTTCGAACTCGCCCGTATTCGAGACAGATCGTCTTGCGCAGTATTGGCACCTGCGATGAGGGTCGCGCAAAACCATCGGCTTGTCTTTCGCCGACAAACTCCCAAAGCTGGACAACGCCTTGCTTCTGAAAGCCAGGTTTCACAGACTCTTGCTCGTAATCGTAGTGCTCTTGATCAGAGTGCGGAATGACACATACGGCGAGAAGTTGCGGCGCGTTGGCGCTGTGCAGAGGTGCCCAGTCCATACCCGTGACGATGCCGCCTGCATCAAGCATCCACCCTACGGCTGCGCTGTCGTTCTCCGACACAATACGCCCATTCTGAGCGAATGCGTGTGCATCTCCAGGCTCGAATCTGATCTCTTGTTGCGATGCTGGTGGACCTAGTATGACGGGCATCGGTTCTCTCTGAAATAGGTACAATTGAGCTTCTTCCAGAGGCAGCCTTACCCGGGCGTTGGCATCCGGCAGGCTATCTCGCACGCGCTCATACCAATGCTCAGCACTGTATGCCTCTCTCTCGTAGAAATTGGGCGACCAAATAGCTCTGTCTTTCTGTCCGTCACGGCCCTTGATCTTGGGTGGCAGCACTGTCCAGTCCATCCAGCGATCTAGGGTTCTCTGCACCAGCTTGACGCCATCCTCATGCCTTCCATACCACGCCTCGACGAGGTGTTTGCCCTTGACACCACGATCGTAGGGTCCCCAGTACGATCTCACAATGCGCCCATCCGCTACGGGCTCAAGGTCAAGATACCCTGTCAAACCCGCGGCGCGTACGTTGAACGGCCTGATGGGCTTCACTCGCTGCCGCGCAAACCTGTCTGGGACGCCATCTGGCTCGCTCACGGGGCCTTCAGACTCGGAGTCTTCCTGTTCCTCCCGCTGCTGCTGCTCCTGTTCGAGGGCTAGCTCTTCCTCGGCGCTCTCTTCAGCAGCGGCAGTTTCGTCAAAGTTTTCATCCCGTTCAGCATTCTTGGCGGCGCGTTTGAGAACGTCATCGTCGGAACTACCTTCAAAGTCGTACTTTTCAATCGTGTACCGCTTGGTGCGATTTGATTTTCGTGTTCTCATTGTGAGGCGATGTGAGGCAGTTGGCTCCTTGCATGGTAAAGGTTGGAATATGTACCTAGGTAGGTAGGTAGGTAGGTAGGTAGGTAGGTAGGGAGGTAGCTGAGGTGCGCTGGGATTTACAGGTTTTAGCGGGGAAACTCTCTGGGTGCACGGTGGCACGGTAGCACGGTAAAACCATAGACTAATCGCCTATAGACATTCCATTCAGCTACTGTACTGTACTATACCTCAACTTCAACTACCTAGGTACTGGAGGTATATACAGACATCTTGTTTGTATATTGACTGCAGCTCAGAATGAACAAATCCTTTACCAATTCCGTCAGCGTAAGCGAATTGAACTCTTAGTCCTTGTGGACTCCGCTGCAGAGAAACTCGACATTGTTCTCCTCACCACAAAGAATGCAATATCCTTTAAAGTCCCGCTTAAGTTTTGTCAACCTAGAATCCAGTCGGTCCTTGAGTTCATATAAATCCAGAGGCGAATCACCAAATTCTTCATCGACAGATATCTTGCTGATATCCAAAAGTAGGTCATTGACCGAGTAGTTATTCTTGCCCACCTTCTGGCATAGGCCTAGCCTGGTTCCATTGGGGGACTCCATCAAGACATGTTCGAGATGTCGATAGTATGGCAGGATATTATGATAGACGTCTACATCTTCTTCATAATCCCGGAATTCGGCATACATGTCGGTGTTGATGATTTGGATAATTCTCAATAGCATATCTTTTCGCAGTTCCTCAAGTGACGCTGGATGAGCTAGTTTTAGCATATTGATGCAAGATGTCATGGGCGAGGCACAAATCTTACCCGCGAGTTTGTAATTGACGCTGTTGGGAATCAAATGGCTGATGGTGGTTTCGCTATCGATGGCCAGCTCAATGTATGCCTTTCGGCAATAAAGAGCGACTTTTTTGCTAAAGGCTTGAAAGAGATCCTGGACGTTTATTCGATAGGATATGAGCATGAGTAGCCATAGATCGGATCTGAGGCAATCCTTTGTGCGGGAATGGTTCCGGACCCAAAGCTCAAACGACATGGAGATTGCATCGAGGAGATGGTATTTGTCGGCAACCTCCAGGATCCCGATGAGCCCCTGAACGCTTGGGGCATGCTGCTTGGTCTGGCCCTGGTGATGGATGACGATACAGACGAGCTTAAAGGCCTCGAAGTCATCGTCTGGTAAAGGGATCTCGGCCGGGCGGTTGTTCAAGGCGGCCTCTTGGAGCACATCGCCCTCTTTGAAATTGACTCCCAACATGGCAGAGAAGACAGGCGAAGCATGCTTCATGAGGAATGAATGCACCTGAATCTTTTTGGTGCCTTGTTCGAAAACGAAAACGACATCGCCATTTGGCACAATCTTTTCAAAGACTACCTTCTCTTCCTCTGACTCTCCTTCAGGTGACGAGTCCTGCCGCTTGCGTTTGGCAGAGATGCTGTTGGTTGTGCTCATGGTGAGAAGTGCGTGTGAATCAAGGAGGTGATGATGATGAGAAGGAGGAGAAAAGAGAGACGACTGCGAGAGGAAAAGAAGAAGATAAGGACCAAGATTTCATATCGGCTATTTACTTCCCAGCCGAAAAGCCAAACGTTGAACTGCATTGCATTGAACTGCAGTCTAGAAAAACCACTTCTTGTGTGATATGGGCCGCCAGCTGCAGCGGCACTGGAGTTGATGCTCTTATCCGGCAACGAACTAAACAGAGACGTGGCAAGTTTCGAAGAGACCACTTACTATTCTTGTATATAGATGTGATTTAAGGACATGTTCTCAACAACTGACTACCTACTGTCATGCGAGTAAGCCGTAATAATCACGGCTGACAACTGCTGTGTCTACGTGCTGAGTAACAACATCATACCACAACTAAACTGTCGCTCGATATACATCATTTATGAATACAAATAGCGAATTGATTCCATGTAGAGCAGAATCATGTTTGTTAAGACTACTGGTAGCTGTAGATATCTATTTGAGCTACCAACTGCCGGGCTGTCATATCAAGTAGCCTGCCGGAAGGATAAGAATACTGTAGCACAACCCTTGTCCGTCTGTAGGTGGGATTCGGGGGAGAACACTTGATATAGATATATGGCATTGTCTACAGCGTGCAACAGTCGCTGCACATGCAGATAAAAAGCCGATACCAGAGTCATACCGAGCCCAAACTTGTTATTTCTGTCTGACTCTTAAACAGATATCTTCATGCCCGTTGCGGACCTCAATAAGAGACGGTCGAATTTAGACACCTAGGATATTGTTTATCGGCTTACCCGGGTGCCAGTCAGGGTGGCGGCAGTTGGCTTGCTTCTCGACGAAGCCTGTCTTGGCGTTTACAAAGCACTCCAGGTCTTTGGGCAGCTTGATATAAACCGGCTCGTTGCCAGTCTGGGCTCGAAGAGCTCGTCCTTCCTTCATGTCCGAATCCAGAATGGCCTTGAAAACGGGAGAGATGTGCTTCAGTAAGCCAGACGAGACTTGGATCTTCGTCTCGGTCGCCCTCATCTACAAAACAGTGTCAGTTACCGGCTAATTTCTTTTTGGAGCTGTTATGGAATACATACGGACATCGTCCTGCTGGAGGAGAAAGAAAGAAAGAGAAAATGGGTCCGGGATCAATATTTCTTACGATGTAGATACCCTATTACTTGGTAGTTACAAGTTGTTGCCAGTGCTTAATATCTGTCTCGCTGAAAGGGAAAAAAGCACCAGGGAACTAGAGTCAAGGAGTGGCTATCCTTTCCTGTAAAGCGCACGCATGTAGGCCAATAACTATCATATTGTCTCGATGACCAATGTAAACCATCCTAGTCTCACCGCTCTCGTAGTCGGGAATTGAGACCCGAGTGCGTCCATTCTGTCTCCCTGGTACACGGTATATACCTTTGTATAGCGAGTTTACTCTTGGCCATCTACTCCTCATCCCATGCTGTCCCCTCGGAGATCTCACCCGCAACCCGAATCTGTATCTGATGGTACGGTACTGAACCTAGTTTCTTCAACAATGGTACTGTGGAAAGGGACAGCTTGGCCCACGACCCGCGAGATGCACTTTTGCAGCACGAAAGCAGTCAAGGCAGAGACCGACGTTTCTGAAAGCAGGAGACTCGCCACTGACTGCGTAGTAACGTTCGTAGATGGCCACTATTGCTCAGTTGATCAGCTTCGTGTTCCAAATCCTCAGCTTTACCTACCTAGTATCAGATCGTACTTACTTCCCAGTCGCAGGCCGAGCATCTTATCCTGGGTGTTGTCGGCATATACAAAGAGCCTAGACCTGTGCATGCTAGTGATCAAAGCTGCGCTGGTCTTGTAGAAGAAGTCTCCCAGGTTAAGCCAATAGGCTGCTGTCATCAATCGCCAGCACGCCTGGTTGTCATCCGGCAACGAGTACATCCACGACGGGGCCACCAAGGCAAAGTGCGGAGCCATATCATATTTATCCGCCATAAAGGCAAGATCTTGGATATCTTTTGGCGTGAGATGTCGCATAGCTGGGTCAGCCCCATAAAGTGTCTTGAAGGCATGGACAACAGTACGCCCGCTGTCTTGGGGAAGTTCGATCTCGATGGGCTCGCCCCGGCTCTCACGCAGCCTTTCCCCTTCGCTGAATTCCGAGTTTAGCATGGCGTCAAAGACTGACGATGTCGTGCACAAAAGGTGCGATGAGACTTGAACTCGAAGCTTCTGGGCGCCAACGACCAGGATGACGTTTCCCTCGGGGATGATGGCCTCGATGGGGGTGTCAGTCTCTTGTACGGGTCAGCACTGTAGATTCACGGCGAGCATCGAAAGTACCTAAGAGAGATATGCTCCCAGAAACATCCTCCGTCGTTCCGCTCATCGGATGGTATGTATACGGTTGCACTTGGTCTTTGAATAAGGTGTTGCGGTGGAGATAGTTCGTGTTCATACGTAAAAAGGGGTCTGAAGCAGAACAAGAACAAGAAAGAAAAGGGCTTCATGTGAAGGAGGGGAAGGTTAGTGTACCTCTTTTATGAGATGGTAGGCCAGCTGCCGGTACCCGAAATGCACTGGGTTGGAGCCGGTCTGCGTCTGTTTGCAACATTCTTCTTGAGTTTTACCCGATTGTACCTTGGTTTTCTTCATTTACTAGGCAGTGAGTAACGGCGAATACTGAGTGAATCATGTCGACAAGAAGGACGTAAAGTAATTGCTGGCGAAGTAGACGCTTATACAAGGCACAAACTCGAGAGGCTCCCATCATCCATCATGAATAGCTAGTACTAGACCAGACCTCGTCTCAATTTGCCCCATCTTAATACGCCTGGAGATAACAATGGTCACCAGAAAGTTATCCTGGTAGAATCTACTCTCCGTCTTCTTCCGATTCAGAGGCGTGGTTGCTCTCTGGGAGAGTATGGTAGTGTGTGTAAATGCAATCGGCACCTTTCTTGAAGAAAGGTCCCATTGCGCATCTAAAACAAGACAAACAGACCCCAAGGAAACTTGGATCCAATCCATAGGAGTAGCGTAATGTGCGTTCTTCCTCGACGGCCACTTGTATAGTCAGTACAGATAACATTCAAGTCGACAAGCGGTTACGATCCGAACCTACGGGCGAGTCGCAGACCGAGAGCACTATCAGGCAATGTCAGAGCAAAGCTCAAGAGGCTCTCTTTACATTTAATCAACATTTTGCTGATTTCAAGCAAGGGTTCGTGAAGCTTGAGCATGCACGCCGCAGCAAGATGATCCCAAGCCCTCTCCGTAGTAACATGAGAATCGGCGGGAAATGGACGCAAACCGTACAAACTGGCAAACATGAACCGCTGGTTTATTTCGTACCTGTCGGCAAGGATCGCGGCATCTCTGATCTCGTTTCTGTGAATATGGCATGTGTTGTTATCGGCACCACCATAAAGAACTTGCGAGGCGTTGATCATTGCCAGGGCGTCATCGTCGAAGAGCGAGTCCGACAACCACTTCATCCACTCTATTCTGATGAGATTCCTCCTCAAGAGGGTTGGCTTCAACCATGTCTCGAAAGACGGGCGAGATGTGTCCGAGGAAATCCGGCGTCACTCGCATCTTTTTCTTGTCTGGGTCGACCACAAGGATGACATCGCCCTTTGGGCAGATCTTGACGAGGCCTGGAACTAAGTGATTACAAAGTTGATATTTCAAGATGCTGAATGATTGGATTCGATACATACGTTCATTCTTGCCGCTGTCACGGTCAGGCGAGGCGGGTGAAGAGGCACTCATCTTACTCAGGGCTTGGGAGTGCGGGTGTTGCGTGCTGATATGTCGATGAAGGAAGACAAAGAACCTTGGTAAGACATCAGGCATGTTGCACGGTTTGGATAGGTAGGTAGAGCAGAGGGTTGTGAGGGATCTCCAGTCGTTGGCAGTCACAGTCGTAGTTACAATTACACTTGGGCAGTCACAGTTACAGGCAGTGATGTGGTGATGCCAAAGAGTGCACAATGCAAATCGTGAGTCAAGTATCAATATGAACCCAAAAGTTTTGATGGACGATGTTCGAGATATATATATATATCGGTTTGGGAGGTAGCGGAGAGCTGAGATGAGAGGGCCCGAGAACGGAGAACGAACGTCCCAAATCTTACGGATTCATAGCTAGCAAGTTTTCAAAAACTCTTGTTAGAAATTTCCTACGTGTCTACAATAAACGTTGATAAAAGTTAATACTGTATTGTTTATGGTAGTTTATAACTACCTTTGTCGACGTTGTTGAAGAGCGGGGCTTTCAAGCGAAACATCTATTTGACTCATAGTTTTGTTGATAGCTACATTATCAATAACTCGGTATTGGATAATATCACGATTCTAAGCTCTGATGCTACTAAAGGGACCATGTAGCAGCAAACAACTACCTATCCGATCGACTGGACAAGGCCATGTAAAGAAGAGCAACGCAAACAAAGAGCAACAGAACTGAGATCCATTGTCACAGATTATTTGTCAAGTAAAAGACCTTGCAACCATCCAAGCCCCAAATCAGTGGAACTTGCGGTGCTTACACCCTTTGACCCGCAAAGTGAATCCAACCTTTGTACGTTTAAAACAAAAAAGGCAAAGTCCCTTTGGCTTTGTATTGTACATAAGCTTGTGAACACGATGCTCCTCGATTGCCACTGCCTGCATTAGCTTTTGCCTCAGCCCGCTGGGTCCAACTTACAGCAAAGCCGCAGTCCAAGCACTCTATCCGGCATTTGGTCTATGTATTCCAAGTGCGATGCTTGAAGCTGTTTGATGAGCTTCTTGCTAAAGAGGAAGAACGCATCAGGGCATTGGAGCCAATACGCTGCTGTTGTGAGCTGCCAAGTCTCTTCAGGATCGTCTGCCCAGGTATATTTCGCAAACCAGTACGCAGAGGCAAAGGTGAAGCGTGAAACCATATCGTATTTATCAACAATGACGGCGATTTTCTGTATCTCGGCCGGCTCATAGTCTTTTGTGGCGGGGTCAGCTCCGTACAAGACCCGAACTGTGTTGTGGAAAGCTTGGGCATCGTCATCTGGCAGCTCGAGGACCATTTCTGGATCGCCGGGCTGTAGACTTCGCAGACGGTGGCCTTCTTCGAAGTGAGGTCCAAGCATCACAGCAAAGACGTGGGATATTTCGGTGAGGAAGCTCGACGTCATCGTGAAGAGCCTTCTGTTAGGGCCGACTGCAATGAGCAGATCACCTTGAAGAACAAGGTCCTCTGGCTGAGAGATTCCTAGATTGATGTTATCAGACCAAGCATAGCGTGCAAGCTCCCGGGCGTCTGCGTTACCAAGAACGGCAAAGGGGTCATCGACGATCGAGTCCATCTTGATGGGGCGAATGTACAAGAAACCTGTAGTAGCAAGCTGACTGGTATCCAATAGAGTTGAAGTCATGTCTGCAGATACTTGTGTTTATGTAGCCTGGAGTTCTGATGTACGTATGTTGTTATATTCGTTCTGGACAGTCTGTGATTAACAAAGGGTACTGATGGCTGATCAGGCCGTGTCCCTGCCCACGTGTCGCACTTTCACTTACATCTCTACCTACCTACCTTTCTAGACAGTGACACAGGAGAGGGCCTACCTGCCTGACATCCTCTATATACCTACCTAGACAAGAGCATGATCCGTTACAGAAGCTTGCCTGGACACTTGTACTGTTTCTAAGAACTCATAGAAACTGCGTGAGATGTTATGAGAGTTAGGTGCTCGGATTTTGGCAAGTTGTGGACAGATACTACAAGAACTTGTGAGTATCTACCTACCTAATGGAGTATTGGAGTAGGCAGGTATATAAAGTGCAGAGTATCTCGTATGGTATTCAGAGCTTCTGCCAAAGCATAGTCTTGTTGGTCATCATTCTCAGATGGTGAAGGTAAGAGGTGTTGATGTCCGAGCTGCTAGCCGATGATTATCCGCACCCCGTGATGGACGCAAGCTCACGACTTCAACACCAACAAAGCGCAAAGATAACTCTCAGAATACAAGACCATGAGTGAACCGCAGAGGACGGGCAGCCAAGGGCACTCGCGGAACAAATCCATCACCAAGAGTAGGTCGCCCAAATGATGCTCATAGTGGGTGGTTGTCGCTGTATCTATCCCCTGGGGGCCTGGGGCAGGTCATGCCTACAGCGGCGCCATTAACACCTGAGCTCCAATATCGGCATATCATGACTAACTCAACCTCAGCTCGACCTAGATCCTCTACGAAAGGACCTCTCGATATTGACGAGTAAGCTTTTTGCTTCAACTCTTATTCGCAACGGGTATTGACTTATTTCAGTGACCCGCTAACACCTCAAACTCCTCCACAACCCGCTTCTCAGCGAGCATCCCTCACACATCGAGCCAGGATCTCATCACCCCATCCCCGCTCATCCACCGGAACACCCGTCTCTCAGCTCGGTGAAGCAAAACCCAAAGATTTCTCCTTTCTCCTGCGACCAGAGATTTATCACCCTCTCACGCCCCTCAACGTCCCAGTAGCATTCCGCAACTCACAGAAGCAGCCCAGCCCTGAAGCGCCCATTGAAGAGCTTCTTGCGGATGGCCACTTCAGAGCAGCCGCTATCGCATCTGTTCAGGAGCTCACAGGGTCTGGTGCTAGTGGCGGCATCAACCCTACCAACTCCAAGAGGATATTTGAGCTACTTTATACGCGGCTGGCATGTCTTACCCTGATCGATGCGACGCCCTTGGCTGCCCAGGAGGTGAAGGCCTTGGAAGATCTCAACGATATCAGGAAGTATGTCGACGAAACGACTGGCGAGCACCTGGTGCCCTGGGAACTCCGAGTTCTCTGCGTGCGCCTTCAATCCCTCGGCTTTGGCGACTACCGCCGAGCTGTCATGAGCTACCACGACCTGGCCCGAGAAGCTCGCGAACGCATCAATAAAGCAGCAGCCCAGCACGATAACTCGGCGAGGGAGCTCTGGAAAGCACGTCTTCACGATCTTGGTATTCAAGTTGCAGGGGCCCTGATCGAGCTTGAGGACCTCACAGGTGCCGCACATCATCTGAGCACCCTGCGGGATCAGGGTGATGGCAAGATGGCGCTTACCAAAGCACTACTGTGGCTTCACCTAGGCGATGCAGATAGCGCGAGAGCCTGTGCGCGCCAAGCCGCTGCCAGCGACGAGAACACGGAGAGGCTCATCGCAGCGCTCTGCGACATGGCAGATGCCGAGTACGAATCAGCGCTGGAAGCATGGATCGAGCTCAAGGAGAGTGTCGAGGATGAGATGGTCGGTGTCAATACAGCAGTATGCTTACTGTATCTAGGAAGGATACAAGAGGTACGTTTCGTTGTTTGAGTAGCTATCAGCATGCTAACCTAGTTAGGGACGGACAATCTTGGAAGAGCTCGTTGATTCAGGGCTGTCGTCACACACATTATTGTTCAACCTGTCGACCATGTACGAACTATGTACCGAGAGACACCGGAATTTGAAGCTGAAGCTGACGGAGCGGGCTGCTGGTATGGATGCGTCGCCTGCAGGCTGGGAAAAGACAAACAGCGATTTCAAGCTGTAATATCAAGTAGCAAGGCTCACCAAGATCCAATAGGTTGTCTTAGATTCAATGCCACGCTTTTGCAAAGGGGAAAAGATTTGTCCTACCCTTCTCTCCAACTTGTAATAAGTACAAGGTATGCTTGAAGACTGTTAGGGGCCTGTGGTTGAAGCAGAAAAGGGCCTGCATTGACGTCGCCTTGTTTTGCAACGAGATTGAGACCAATACCATTGATGCGACTTGGATGAAAGAAAATAAAATAAGAAGAGGCAAACGATATTTTTTGTAGGCAACATAGACATGAGTGTATATATATACTTCTCCAAGACCCGACTCGCCTCTAGTCTCCATCATAAAACACATCTCGGATCGTTCCCGGCTCGTGATATACAGCCGCATGGCAGTCGAATACATGATGCGATCGCCAAACCGGATCCAGAGGCGAGCCTGATGAACCATAGTCATGCCAAGCTCGAATAATTACACTGGTATTGCTTAGCGCATCGATTGACCAGTCCGTCAGACACCGACTACAGGAACCATGTGTTTCGCAGTCCGTGTCCGCTATATTCATTTCCGTCACACAACAGCAGTCTCTTCCACCTGTATCAATGCTCCAGATCCAAGAGGTTATATACTGGTTCCGCTCCCCAGCGCAAGAATATCCGAGGGTTCCGTGTGGACAGATGTCTATACTTGTGGATGGCTCTACATCTGCTGTGTCGCCCGATAGCGTATGATCTGAGTTGGGTGGGCCAGGCATGGAGAAACACCACGTCTCTCTGAGAAGGAATCGATCTTTTCTGATGTTTGGCCTTGCGTAGTAAGTCCTAAACATTTGATTTGGACATGGGCTGATCCCCCTGATTTCACAGTAAGGCTTCATCAGGTTCTGGAGACGGTCGGGGTAGATGCCCATGCGTTTGTACTTGAGTGTCAGTTGTATATGGTGGTGTTGGAGATTGTATGATCCATAATGTCGTCTCAGGCCCTCGACTCTGCAGCTTGACCGACTGCTGCTGGGAGTATCTTGCGGGTCGAATGGTTGGAGCTGAGTACAGTGCCAACAAAGCCAACGATCTGGCAGCACGAGAGCGAGCCCAGCCAGAAAGCCTCGACATTCTTCTAGGTTCAATGTCATTCTCTTTCGAGCCCAGTCCACCCCTGTCAGGAGTCGTGTGGCCCTGCAAGCTTGAGAGACGAAGTATAAATCATGGAGCTCCAACTGGTCAAGGATGAGTTGCAGGACCTCCAATGGGATATTGAGGAAAGGGACGCCGGCGTTGGCATTAGCGATGTCTTTTTCCGAACGCGTACACATTTTGGATATTATTCCGTCTAGAAAGAGTAAGGAATAGAGTGTCTCGCCAAGGACAAGGAGAAGACTTGTAAGGACAGTGGAAAGATCTATGACGAGCAAGAACTTTGTATTTGGAAGAGAGGCCATTTCTTCTACGACCTACATAATGTTGTCTCTTATTAGGTTTATCATACGTGTAATCTACAAGTAGGTATATAGATTAGAGAAAAAAGTGTTGTCTCAAGCGCATGAAAAGTAATCTTGGTGCAGCAAAAGATGTCATATAAGCTTTGCAGCACAAAGCTTTTGACCAAAACTCAGTATGACCGAGATAAAATTTCCATAGAAACCATTGCAAATAAAACAAAACAAAACATTCCTAATCAATGTCCCTCGACTCGCGACTTCTTGAGCTTGTAGAGTACCACGACTCGTAATCAAGATGAACCTGTATGCCCGGAGCTACCCCACACTCCGGGCCGTTGCGAGCCTCGGCACAATATGACGAAGATGCCGATCCCGAATATGATTGCAGTTATAAAACCTGGGACATGAGAATTGAAAGGATTCAAATCTTGTATTCATAGACTCGGACTCATTGATATAAAAATAAAATAAAAAAGACTGTACATACAACTATAGCATATGTCAACATGTCAGACCGTGTCAGCCAAATCGCAGGTCATCTCAACTACCCCAAGGGTCTACTAGACGGCCAAGTAGCCATCATCACCGGCAGCGGCCAAGGTATCGGTGCAGAAGCAGCGAGACTATTCGCCAAAGAAGGCGCAAAAGTAATTGTCACAGACATTGACGCTGGTGGGTTATCTAGATCTACAGCTACGCTACGACTGCTCCTCTGACAAACTCCAACAGAGAAATGCAATGCTGTCGCGGAGAGCATCAACAACAACGGCGGCAAAGCCATCGCCGTGCCTGGCGACGTCCTCAAGCCAGACTACATCGAGACTCTGATCAAGAGCGCCGCAGACTTTGGTGAGGGCAAGATCAACATCATCGTCAACAACGCAGGGTACACCTGGGACGGTGTAATTCACAAGATGACCGACAAGCAGTGGGACAACATCATCGCGCTGCACTGTACTGCACCCTTTACCCTCGTCCGTGCCGCAGCTCCTTACTTTCGCGTCCGTGACGGCGCGCCTCGCTGCATCGTCAATATCTCATCGACGTCTGGCGTGCACGGCAACCCGGGACAGCTCAACTATGCGCTGGCCAAGGCGGGTGTCATAGGCTTCACAAAGACAATTGCAAAGGAGTGGGGTCCCGCGTTTGGCGTGAGGGCAAATACCATCGCGTTTGGACATATCGCTACGAGATTGACGGCAGCAAAGGAGGATGGAGCGTTTGTGACGGGCCCGGATGGGGAGAAGATTGCGCTGGGTATCCCGGCCAAGCAGAGAGAGGTTACGGGAGAGAATGCCCATGCAGATATTCCGCTCCGGAGACCTGGTACTGCAGCAGAGGCTGCGAGCGCTGTTCTAGCTGTGGTCAGTCCGCTGTTCTCGTATGTAACTGGCCAGACCATCATGGTGACAGGAGGACGCTTCATGTAGATATCCAGACCGCAACTCGAAGCGAACCCGGCAGCACGTTTGGGGCATCGAGTGACGAAGAAACGTGGTATTAGATTAAACGGTGCTATACTTGCCCAAACGCCCATCCAACAAGATGTGTCCCTTTTGTGCATGCCATCCCCATCCTTAGACCTTGAGCCACAGGTTAAAGACGCCCTGGGCATACTGGACAATCTCGTCGCCGCCCAGCTTGCTCTCGCCGTACAGACGGTCGACAAACGAGATGGGCACCTCGGCAACAGTGCATCCCAGCGCCTTTGCGCGCACCATAAGCTCCATCTGGAAGCTATATCCCTTGCTCTCGGTGGTTGCAATCGCCTTCTCCAGCGCAGCCCTCTTGTACAGGCGGAAACTGCCCGTCAAGTCACTGACACCAGGGCGCAGCACCGTATCAGCAAACAAGTTGGCGCCACGGCTGACAAACTTGCGCTTGAGATCCCAGCCGTAGACACCTCCGTCGCCGGCGTAGCGTGTGCCTGTGACGATGTCGTAGTTGCCCTTCTCCTGAAGAGCCACCATCTGAGGAATGAACTTGGGGTGGTGCGAGAAGTCGGCGTCCATGATGATGACAAAGTTTCCCGTGACGAACTTGAGGCCGTGGACGTATGCGGTTCCGAGACCAAGCTTGCCGGCGCGGGGCTTGAGAAGGACGTGCGGGGAGTAAACCTTGACGAGCTGCTCTGCGACTTGCTGGGTTCCATCGGGGGAGCCGTCGTCGACGATGATGAGTTCCCAATCGAGGTTGCTGGTCAAGTTAGCCGCTGGATATGTTGCATTGGAGGTTGAGAGACTGACTTTTCAGTAAAGGTGCGGTTGAGCAGCCAGGTCATGATGGGAAGGTTCTTGCGTTCATTGTACGTGGGCAGGATAACCGAGTACTTGTTTGACTTGGAGGCCATGACGGGCGGGATAAGGGGGAGGATATCGGTTCAACAGAGGGCGAGAGAATCGACGTAGGTGAGGCCGAGGGGGAGCAAGAGCGACAAAAGAGCGTGGATAGTTTGGTTGATCGCGTTAAGGGTTGGTTATTCGCGTTAAGCCACTCCAAGGGGGACGGACACCTTGATGCTGGCGATGGACGAATGACTAAGCTCGCGATGGTGGGAGCCAGATTGCAGCGAGAGGTGCCCCTGAATTGGATGTGTGGCTGGTGGGGGGGGGGCCTGCTGTGGCTGGTGAGAGTACAAGTGCTGGGGGTTTACGCCGATCTTTTTCGTGTAATGCAAGGTGAAGGAGCTGCCAATTCTGCCGTCATGGTCTGTCTCAACCCGGCAGAGGTATTGCATCGTTTTTTTCTGCCTTGTTTGTTCCATCTTTTAGCGTTTGTTGACCACCAATTGAGCCTTACTCTCCATGATCAGGTCTACAGGTCTACCGGTCTACCCAACACCAAACAGCACACTCTCCTCTTCAGCAGAGGATCAACAATTCCTACAGTCTACAGTTACCTTGCCGCGTCCCGACTATTCCATTATCGTCGCGATCGGTGGCTTACAAAGTAAAAGCAGTATCAGTGGTGGTGCTGCGCGAGCTGCCGAGCCACCAAAGCTACAGTACAGTCAGTACCTAGCTAGACCTAGTACCTTTCCCCGCAACTGCAACTCAACTCCCAGTCCAAGGATATCCAAGTCCGTCCCGATCGTCAGAGTTCACACCGTCAACAACGGGTGTCCCTTGGGCTAATCTCACAGTCCACAAACTTCCCACTACCAGTGACGACAGGGCGCCTTTGCCCTTGTCCCAATGCGTGCAGGGCAGCCCCCATCTCGTTCCATGTTCCTCGTCGCGCCAGGCTTGCGGGAGAGTAACCTCGATGGTGTTTGTGTGCCACTGCCACCCTCCGCTTCGGAGCTACCCATCTGCCTTTTCCCTTCGTCTGCTTCTGCTTCTGGCTCTATAGCACAGTAACTTACCTAACTTGGCTATGGATGGCTTGTGGAACCGTCGTGACCTCGTGCTCTCAGCTAACTTCACTCCGTCCTTCGTTCCTCATCCCCCCGTCGTGATCTCTTCCCTCCACCTCCATCGTGAAGCTTCAACCTCGCTCTCGACCTTGAACCAGCATCGCAAACATCTCCCGTGTCCATTCTTGTCCCCATCGCGTCGCGTGCACTCGAGTTTGTGAGAGCTGCGACAACGCTTGTTACGTCATCATCATGTCGGACGGAATCGCCCCAGCTATAGACAAAGGTATATCCCATCGCACAACCCCAATGGCCTCGTTTCCATCGCGTCTAGTGTGTCGCTGCACAATTGGCATGTTTGCGATGCTGCTGAGACCTCCATGGCCCATTCTCAAGCGCAGGGGCTGAGCATCAAGCTGACACGTCCCAGTTGGCGCGCCTGAACCCAAGGCTCCCGAAGCCGAGGCTGGCGCTCCCACCATGGACACCGCAACTGCCCCCTCAGAGCCCGCCAAGCCGGAGGAGGACAAGCCTACTGACGGCGACGGCGGTCTTCACGTTCCGCCCAAGCCTGTCGAGGTTGCCTCCGTGCCAGAGACACCCGTCAACAACCAGACTCCAGCAGGCGGCACGCCACGACCAGTGCTCAACATTGAAGAAGAGACCAAGGAAGCGCCCAAGAACGAAGACGAAGCTGCTTTTGTGACTACAGATGTCGAAACGACTTCTGCGCCTGCTGTTTCCGCCCCCAAGGATGTCTCCATGAGCGATGAGGGCATCAACGGCGCCAGCAAGCCCGACGTCGACGACGTCGCCGCGGGCGAGAAGCGCAAGGCCGAAGAGCCCGCCGCCGCAACCAACGGCGCATCTGCCCCCGTTGAAGCAGACAAATCCGGATCAGAAGAGCGCGCCGAGAAAAAGGCACGCGTCGAGGACGTTGCAGATGAGCCGACGGCCACCGAGGACGCTGCGGCAAATGGTAAGAGTGAGAACGGCAAGGCTGCCAAGAAGGACAAGAAGGCTGCGCCGGTGGTTGGCAAGACAGCGCGCAAGACGCGAAGTCAGGGACCCGTCGAAGCCCAGTAGGTTCAAGGCCTGGCAATCTTGTCATGGTTTTATGACTGTCGAGCAGGACATGGTTTGAGGATGTGTCGGCGAAAATGGCAGTGTTGGTTACGGGAACAGGAATAACTTCCCAAGATCTGCCTAGTTCCATGATTTGTGTGTATATTTGTGCCCAAGGTAGTAAACATTGCTTGCATTGTTATCTTCTATGTTGAAGTCAGGCGCTTATTCGTTCTGGCTCACTACTTGGAGGCCCAAGTTCTTGTTCCGCCCAGCCAAGTCGAGCTCTATCAAGTGCCGGAGACCCATTATTTCTTTAATCCACCTCCCCGGCAGTTTCGGGGATCCGTCTCGGAGAAGTGGAGCAGGCCCCAAACGTCCGCTCCGGCAAAAATAGCCCGTGTAGCCAGCCTCGTAAGACAGCGTTTATAGAACGCCCATAGTAACATAAGCCAATAGGGTCTGTTTTTTATATGATTCCTTCTCTTTAAACAGGCAAGACCAATACGATTCTTTCCTTAGTGACCTGATATTCTGCCATACAGATCTAGGTTTGGCTTCGGTCATCTGCTGTCTGGAGTTTGTAAACACTGCAAGCTGCAAACCCAAAATAAAACTTCTATTCACTTCTTGAGACTTATTTTCTCCAAGTTTTGCATCTGGCAACTCTAATCAATCAGCTGTCCCTGTTTAAAATGATTGCTTCTCTTTTTTTCTGACGCTCAACTTTTTGCCATCTCCTTATCACTTTCCAAAATCACAAAATCCCACTGACTACACAAAGTCAGACCCGGCCATCATCACATAGACTTATCTTCGACAAACCAAATTTTTACAATGGGTTTCCTTTCATACATCGGTTACGGTATATTCGCTGGTGGTATTTTGTATCTCAGAGACTTCTACGATGAACCAGCACCACCAGCCCCCGCCGAAACGCCCTACATCTCTCGAGTCCTGTACTACATGCTTCATAAGCGGTGCCGAACCATATTCATCGGTACTCAAGTCGTCCTAAATACAATGGGCGTGTTTTTCTCCCTAGACGAGGGGAATTGGAGTTTTTTTTCTTATGGAAATCCATCGGACGATGGGCCGTGGTCCAAAAGCTTCATTGGTGGTTTTCTGCTTTCGCAAGCCATTTCCTGGGCTCTTTCGGTCTTCTTGACAGCTTACGAAGGACGTTGAGTAGAAGACAAAATGATTACTGGATTGGTTGGAGGTATTTGCTTGTGCGCAACATCAATCTGATATCAAGCCTTTCAGTATGTTGGATGGAACAAGGGCACATATGCATTATCAATAAAATTTGTTCGCCTAAGCCTGGGAAAGACAAGGTCCAGTAGTTTCTGTGAGCAAGCGAGTCCGGCGCGATGTGGAAGGACTGTTCGGTGGTGCTGTTCACCAAACGACCTTGATACCATGCGAAGTTGGGCTAACTTGGCTACCTATTTTATTGATTAGACAGTTGGACTTGGGCATGGGAAATATCGTCCCCATGCCGTGTTTTCATTCTTATCTTGATGGGACAGACACTTCTTTCGTTGCTAGTGTCAGTCGTAGGTCAAGTGCCAACTAAAGATATGTAGGTACCCGCGTTCAATGATAGATCTGAGAGACTCTTTGATGACTTTTATAGCCTCCTCCTCGTATCTCACAGATAATCGGTGAGTATCCCAAATGAACCGATTAAACTCGAGCTCCACGGTTCTCTGGCGAGTAGCAAACCAGGCCAGTTTGCTGTCCGAGCAAGTTCCAGCAACGGCCATCATCATTATGAATCCAATTCCGAAGTGCTTCACCTTCTCGATGCCTTGGAATTTCGTGAGCGCTTTCATTGCAAGAGACTCAAACAAAGATGAGCGAGACTAGCCACTATCATAAAGAAAGTCAGTCACGTGGAAGATGACATTACCCGCACCTGAGGCAATCACAGGGCACTCCATCTTAGTGCACTCAGCGGTTTTAAGACGGACGAGGAGATACTGCCAGTCTGTCCCTGAAAACTTGCCAAGTAACTCAGGAGACAGATAGGTATAGTATTGAGGTTCACGTTGACCAATAAGAGATTCGCGCTCAGGACAGGACTGAACTTGGAAGTCCAGAGCTGCATTACGCCCCCCACCACCACTAGGGCACACAACACAAAATAATGCCTCGCTCCCAGTACAAAGAAAAAGGTTTTGTTGCAACTTTGCAAGCTCAAATGAAATCTACGCATGGTTGAAACAACACAGGCGTGTCTAAACTTGTGTGTTGCGCGACCTGCCCTGGGCATATTTCTATCAGTACCTCACATCCGATATCACGTGGTCGTGCGACGCTCAGCTTGGACAGATCACAATATTGGCTTGGAGGGGCGCAAATGATATTTGCTCATGTTTTGCCTTTATTCTATTCTGAGAAGAGGGAAAAGAAAAGGGTACTATGTAGGTAGGTAGTTGACGAAGGGGGAATATTGCTTTACAGATGTGGACGCGATGAGATGGGAAGGGTATATAGTCTATTGTAACAGATCATCTTTCGCCTTCGGGCATATGGTCAATTTGAGTAAGTCCTTCAGCTCCTGCTCAGTGCCGCTGTTCGAACCCCAATGCTAACAAAACACTAGAACGATACAGAGAAGATTAGCATGGCCCCTGCACTAAGGATGACACGCTCAATCAAAGAGAAGCTACCAATTTTTTTGTTTTCTTTTTTGCGGGTTTTTCTTCTTATCAATTGTCCACCTCTGTAACAACCTATCTATATATACTACATGTCGCTGCCAATACATAATAAAGCAAATAAAGTCAACAAGCGCGTCAAATCCTATCGAGGTTTTAAAATTTTAAAAATTACCTACCTGCCTAGGTAATCTCAGTCTTGAATCGGATGAGGTTTTAATTTGGCCTGTAGGGCAGATATAAATAACAAGGCGTGTAAATGCAAACTTGGCAACCGTCCCAATCCGATAATCGGAGGCTTGGTTCCAATTCATTCACGTCATTAACATGGAGAAAGTCAATAAAAAAATCTTCCTTTCTTTTTCAACTGGCGGTTTCAGAGCTTCGTAGCTTCAGGGTAAAGGCGACACCTGGAACGAACGAGACCTAGTGGGAGGATTTCCCGGTTTGACGGATTTTGCTTTGCAAGATGCAATCGGTTGTTTGTCTTGCTGCATCGGTATGTCATTCAGAACGACACTACTGTATGCATTTTGCTCGATAGAGCGCGCCGTGGCAAAGTCGTAGACATAGAGGCGCTACATCATTGAGGCAGACGGCAGACTCCCCGATGCATGTGGATACTGTGCATACACAAGTACAGTAGGATCCATCGGGTTTCGCAATCACGGAGTTTGATTTATGGGGAAGGGTTCAGGGCGCCAGGGTCAGAAACAGATGGAACGAGACAAGGCGCTTGGGCTTTATGCTGGGCCAAGTGATGTCCATCCATGCTGAAAGACAAGGTGAACGAGGCGGCGTTGAAAGAGACAAGCATACATGAGCACAAGTACATACATAGAAGCAAGAAGAATGCCAAAAGAGTAGAGCAACATATCACTTTCCCCTTACAGTATCAAGCCGTTCGTATTAGATCACCAACAATTGCTGTCAGCAAAAACTCACCCATCATCCTTGGATCCCATGCAGGGGCAAAGGCCGTGAAGGCGTGGCGAATGCTGGCGGGTGGGGGGTCACGATTGGCCGACAGGGCATCCCAATGGCTGGCCGGCCCGTGCTACGGTAAAAAGGGGTCCCCACTACAGCGGGTCGGGAGGCGTCAAAAATAGCAGCTGGTTAGCTGGTGCTCACTAAATAAGGTGAACCACCAGGTATCCATCCCCCACGGAGGCCGCGTGCCCACACGATAAACCAGAAGAAGAAGAAGAGGGTGAGTTGGTTTTGGTTCATTATGATATTATAGACTGGGTATATCTAGTACTAGTTCTTACTGTGCTGTAGTAACATACACAATTGTTGAAGGGTTGAGAAAAGCCTCGCTGATGTTATCAGCAGACAAGTTAGATAGTACTCTGTACTGGCTGTGCTTTGATTATGGTAATAAATAAATAAAGATAGTACGTATTAACGTTAGTTAGTACTATGGTACTCTGTAGACGCTGCAAAAAATGCAAGTCCAAGACAGGGGAGTTTTATTGGCGCTAGATCTGGATTCGCAGCCACTCGGACACTGTGAACCTGGGAGGTAGGGTACCCAAGCTACCAAGTAAGGATAAGGATGCCAAATGCCAAGCTCGTCGTTGATGGCTTCCCCAAAAAGTGTCCCCATGATAATGGATGGGATCCGTCCTATCCCGCCCGTGTCATGGCTCACCCCCCGGCTCAACCTTACCCTTTGTCCTTTAGCTCTCTCTCTCTCTTTTCGTATCGCATCCCCATCCTATTCTTTTTGTCTTTGTCTTTTTGCATTCTTCCTTCATCTCCATCATCATTATCGCTTGTCCCTAGAGTGACGCCATCCCTCAATCGTTTCGCCCCTATTGGCGCCTCGTCCTTTCGCTCACGGGCCCTGCGGATTCTTAAAAGAACATCCTCATCGAACTCTCGTTTATTATAGCTAGGGTCCTTTGTTCACGACGAGCAAGCGACCCTCCCCCAAAAGGTCGTTTGCGTGGCGCTTCACCTTTTTGCGTCGACGTTTATCCCGTTGCCCTCGTTTGACTGAGCTTCGTCAGCTCCTAATTGCTTTTTTTCGGGTTTGTTTTGCGATCAGTTTTCATAACCCTGCCAAATACGAGACCTCACCCGCTACCCGACTCAATCCGATTCTCACATACGTGGCATACGCAGTCGAACCTCGAGAGATAGCCATCTTGTTGCGCAGTACACTTGTCCGTCGTTGAACGTCTACGATAAGCTTCAACGTCTTCGCCCGTTGGCGAAGCTGTCGCCCAACATGGACGCCAGCCGTTTGGCCCGCCTCTTTGGCCGGCAGAATGGAGGGGAAGATGCCGGTCATCAGCTGCTCGACCTTCTCCAGCAGCCCTTTAGTGAACAGGTATTTTCCTGCTACTCTTTGACATGTCTTTAGTACTCTGCTAACGCTGCCCCTTCAAGCTCCAATCTGCTTCGCTATACTCGGCGTTGGCTACTTCAATTCCCGTTACAATTGGCATTGCCATCATCTTTTCGCTGCTTCGACCATATCATCAGGCCATCTATGCCCCCAAGTTAAAGCACGCCGACGAGAAGCACGTACCGCCCCCTATAGGAAAGGCTCCGTGGTCGTGGATCACAACGCTATCGCGAACCAACGAGGAACAGCTTGTGCCTCTGATTGGTATGGACGCTACAGTCTTCCTCCGCTTCGTTCGCATGTGTCGCAACATGTTTCTCACCCTGTGCATTACTGGCGTCGGAATCCTGATGCCTATCAACATCACTCGATGGCAAGAATACAAGGGAGAAAAGGGCAAGAATTGGGTTCTCAACATTACTCCCCTCAGTGTTTGGGCCCCTGCAATCTGGTCCCAAGTTGTTATCGCTTGGGTATTTAATTTTATTGTCATCGGTTTTCTCTGGTTCAACTATAGAAAGGTTCTCCAACTTCGGCGCAAGTATTTTGAGAGCGAAGACTATCAAAAGAGTCTTCACTCTCGTACTTTGATGGTAAGAGAAAAAATAAGAGAGTTACTTGGTTGGCGCACACTCACATCAGCTTTCAGGTTTACGATATTCCCAAGAAGGGTTGCTCTGATGAGGGTATTGCCAGGATCATCGATCAAATCGCTCCCAACTCGTCCTTCGCACGAACCGCTGTTGCCCGAAATGTCAAGGAACTTCCGGATCTTATCGCACAGCACGATCACGCCGTTCGCAAGCTCGAAAAGGTCCTGGCCAAGTACCTCAAGGACCCCCAAAATGTCCCAGCTGCTCGCCCCATGTGCAAGCCTTCTAAGAAGGATCGATCATACGGAACTTATCCCAAGGGCCAGAAGGTCGATGCTATCGAATACCTCACCCAGCGAATTCGTGCCCTCGAGGTTCAGGTCAAGGAAGTGCGCTTGTCCGTAGACAAGCGAGGCTCGATGCCCTACGGCTTCGCTAGTTACTCGGATATCGCAGAGGCTCACTCTATCGCCTACGCTTGTCGCAACAAGAAGCCGGTTGGCGCTTATGTCAGGCTTGCGCCGCGGCCCAATGATATTATATGGGAAAACATGCCCTTGTACAGCGGCACACGGGGACGGAGACGCTGGCGCAACAACTTCTGGATCACCCTCCTGACACTCTTGTGGATTGTTCCTAACCTTGGAATTGCCATCTTCCTGGTTAATCTGCAAAACTTGGGCAAAGTCTGGCCTGCATTCAATGCAGAGCTCAGTGCCCACCCTAGTTTCTGGGGTGCTATTCAAGGTATCCTTTCGCCAGCCATCATGTCTTTGATTTACCTCGTTCTCCCCACCATTTTCCGTCGCCTCTCTATCAAGGCCGGTGACCAGACCAAGACCGGACGAGAAAGACATGTGCTGGCAAAGCTCTACTTCTTCTTTGTGTTCAACAATCTCATCATCTTTTCCATCTTCAGTGTCATCTGGACATTTGTTAGTAATGTTGTGAGAGACACGACTGGAGAGATCAAAGAGGATGTCTGGGAGTCGATCAAGAAGAACAACATCGCTTCCGCTCTCTTCGAAGCCCTCTGCAACACCAGCCCATTTTGGGTGACCTATTTGCTTCAGCGTCAACTTGGTGCCGCCATCGACCTGGCCCAGCTATGGCCTTTGGTGCAAGCCTTCTTCCTCAAGAAGTTCTCGAGTCCGACACCGAGAGAACTCATCGAGCTTACTGCTCCGCCGCCTTTCGAGTATGCCAGTTACTACAACTACTTCCTCTATTACGCCACGGTCACCATGTGCTTTGCCGGTATCCAGCCTCTGGTTCTTCCAGCAACAGCCCTGTACTTCATCATCGACTCGTGGCTTAAGAAATATCTTCTTCTCTACCGCTTTGTCACCAAGACCGAGTCTGGTGGAATGTTCTGGGGTGTCATCTTCAACCGTTTCATATTCGCAACGATCCTTTCCAACCTGGTTGTCATGCTGACCTGCTGGGTCCGTGGCAACCAGGGTACTCACATCGAGTTCTTCTGTCTTGTACCGCTGCCCTTTATCATGCTGATCTTCAAGCTCTACTGCAACCGAACCTTCGACAACAAGCTCCGATACTACAGCATCACAGACGTCAACAAGACACCCGAGCATGGAGTCGATCCAAAGGACAACCGTATGCGAAGTGAGCGATTGGCGAACCGGTTTGGTCATCCCGCCCTCTACAGGCCCCTCATCACACCCATGGTACACTCGAGCGCGCAGAATCTTCTTCCGGCCATCTACAAGGGCCGTCTGAGTGACGGTAGAGAAGCGAACCTTGACGACAACATGACTGTCAGTGGCTACTCGGATATGTACGCTCTCGATCCCATGCAAGGTGGACGACCTGGCAAGAGCGCCAACAGCGTTCCCGGTTTTGAGTTTGTAAATGACGCTCAAATGGACTTTGAGTATTACAAGAACCGAGCCGAGTTTGCCGAGGATCATGGCGGAGGTGAGATTTATGGCCGCCCTGGAGAGATTGGTCGTCCTGGTACTCCTGGATCGCTGGATGGAAGTGAGCGCAGTTCCCGACCTGGTACGCCCGTAAACATGGCCCGTACCGCCTCTCCCTTTGCGCCAGGACAACAGCAGCAGCAGCAGCAGCGCCTTATGTCTCTGTCGAGCAACGTTAGCGACACGAGCTATTCTGCCTATCGACCTGGCCCTGCCAACAATGGCTTCACCCAGCAAGTGACTCTGGGCTCTGAAGGCCCTGGCCGCTCTCGCACCCCTGGTATGTACTCTCAAAATAACGGGAGTTCGTCCGGCCTTGGATTGATCCAGAACGCCGCAGCTCCGGCATATAGCAATCTTAGTACACCGAACCGCATGACGCCTGCCCACTCTCCTGGGCCCTCGGTCGGCGCCATGGGCGGCGGACCTCATGGTTATAGTGGCCTCGCGCAGAATGAGGCCGAGCCGGATGCTGCAACATACGACTACTTCCGTGGCAGCAATCGTACAAGACGGAATCCCGGCGAGGGATGGTAGAATGGACCATCCGCGAGGGACGATAGATTTGTCTCCAAAGAGACATTGGTTGCATAAAATTTGCGCGGCGTTTGGGTAGATTGGGAAAGATTTCTTTGATCAGAGTGAATGAGGCGGACGCGAGATGACTTGGGCACGTCTGGAAGAGAATAGGATTCTTGAATACAGCTTCTAATGCCATGGCCCTTGCCATTTAGTCACTACTATGAGCGTCTGTTGTGTGAATATCATGGTAATGATCTGGGTAGTCTATCGCGAACGAGGTCTTTATCACGAATCGGCCAAGAAAAAAACTGCATATCATGCCGAGATGTATTGTGTCTCTCATTTTAGGAACACGAGCTTTTACTCACCCCCTTCTCAACTCTTGCATCTCTACCCACTACACCTCTAGCATAACCTTTGCAGACTCATCCGCCTTGTTGTTTCGACTATAGGCTCGCAAACAGACAGCAATAAATAATAGATAAAACGGCAACTAATCGATCCTGAACTTGCTCTTCTCATGCAACCGCTTCATGTACACCTCCAGATCCTCCGCCAATCCCTCCATAATCTCATCCTCTATGACACCCTCGTTCCATGATATACCTAGTGTCAAAGCACCGTCTGGTACAGAGGCAACGCTAATACCCATTGGTTCCCCAGCAACCATAATGCCATTCGTGAACAATACGCGCGAGATTCCTCTTTTATCACCTTGAGCAGAGGGAATGTCCAGACAGCCAATGTTGCTGAGCTCCCACGACCCATCGCGGGGTTGGCCGTCTTTCTCGCGCCAGTGGGAGGCCCAGTCAGAGATAGATGGAAGCAGAATATTGGCGTCGTCAGCAGGGAGTGTAGCAGCCTTTTGCTTAATCTCAGCCTTGACTTTCCGGGCTTGGTCCCAGATGAGGGTGTCTATATCGGCTTCTGAACTGCGAAAGGCTGCGACTTGTAGGGGAGAGAAGTGGTGTGTCATGCTAGATATGCATACGCGGAGTGAGTCTTTTGTGGCGGGGTTAGCGGTGTGGGACATGTAGGGACGCATATTGATGGGTGTTGATGATATGAAGGCTGGCGCGTCTGGGATACGGCGAGATAGAGATGCGAGAACGAGGGCGTGGATCAGACCAGTTATGGATGTTCCGTGAGAGCGTGTTGAAGTCAAGAGGCTTGCTACTGTAGAAGCTGGGATGTCTACACCACGCACGCGCGCCTTGTGAGGGTGCGTGTAGTCGATAGTTTTACCAGCCCAGATGGGCCGAACAGGCTTGAGAAACGAGGGGCTCAGACTCTCCCATAGCGTGGTAGCCCAGAATGACAAGCTACTTGTGTAGTTGAGGATGGCGTCTTGAGGCTCGGGCAGAGAAGGGCATTGCGGAAACGAGAGAATGGCCTGGAGTGACGGGCTCGGAGGCAGAGCATTGAGCTCAGAAAGCAGTTGCTCGTGAAATTGCTTTGAGCTCGTACCATCCATGAGGGAGTGGTGAAAAGACAAGATTACATCTTCAAAAGCAGGAGTTTCGCCTGGTCTGAGGACGATGATACGCCAAGGGGGGCGAGCCTCGATGCTTGGCCATAGCTGATCATGACACCAGGCTTGAACATCCTCTAGAGTCTTTTCATAGTTGCTTTCAGCAACAGTACGGAACTCGACAAGTTCGGCGAGGTTGAGCTCAGGGATGAAGGTGAAGTGAGCGTAGTTGGTGTCTTCGCCGGTGATACCTACTCGCAGCATAGGATGGGCGTTGATGAGATTTGCCAGTGCTGCGAAGATAACTGCGTCTGAAGGGGCGGCATTGGGAGCGAGGGTATATCTTGCTGTTACGGCTACGCAGCGATATAGACCCAAGGGGTGACGAGAGGAGGAGTAGGCCTCGCTGAGGGTGTTAGTGATGGAGGGCTGGGTGGAAGATGGGGAGTACGAACATTGGACCCAGAGGTCGGATAGTATGAAGAGGGGAACTGACAGTCATTATGACTCGAATTGATCGGTTTGTGTAATTGAGTATACTCAAGGATGTTGTTTAGATTGTCCAGTTGAAGGGACTGTCTCTACTACACGCTATAGCTATGCGTGAGCGTAAGATTCAACAAGAGCGCCACGCCATCTGTCATCTATGGAAGAAGATTGTTTGGATTAATGTGGGAGGAAGTGCGTCTTAAATAGTTCTTATATGACATCTTGCCTTTGGAGGTATAGTCGCAGAGTTGTGAGTCAGTGAGTGTAAGTTGAGGATAACAGGGGTTGGATGCTGCTAGACGATACCCACTTGGGGGTGTTGAATCCTTGTATGAGTAATTCTAGAGTAGTATAAAAAAATCTATTATTACGTTTGGAGAGCTATCACAGATGAAGCCCCTTGAAAGTTGCGGTAGTTTGACAATACAATACCTACTCCTTCATCTTTGCTGTTGCCCGGATGAACTGGTTTCGCCGATGCACTCACTTCACTTGATTGTCAATGACGGAGGCGCTAGACCAGGGCCCCCCATGTTCCACCGCCAACGCGTTAAACCTCAACCCGACAAAAACATTTGATCACCTTTTGCGCGCCGTTGATGTTTTTATTCGCTACTGTACAGAATATTCATCCAAAATTCGACCTGACGTGTCTGTATGAGCTTTACCTGTAACGACCAGCTCTCTAGCTATTCGACTCTTGTTATTTCGCAATCGCCGTCGCGATGCATTGAACGCGCTGCCGACAACTACAGACAATGTGCTATCGACCACACCCGAATCGCATATAATCGCCCACCACCTCGTCCATGGATCGCGACAAGAGCTCCCTGCCCGAGCGGCCTAGTCAGCTTGTCGTGAAGCAGTCCGGGAGAAAGCCTCTGTTTGCAAACAACTTGGAGAAGAACAAAGAGAACGACAGCTCAAGACTTCGCTCTAGCATACAAAGCAATGGATTTGCGCGATCGACATCCTCCGATGCCGAGTCGAGAAGGGGCAGCATCGGCATTGGGGCTCGCGACTCAAAACTACCTACACCCAGATTCTCCTCGTCTGCTCGAAAACGACTATCCATGTCCGATGCTTTTGCCATTGCTGCCAGGGAAAGCGAGGACGATACAGAAGGAAGCCAGGCTATTGATGCGTCGCCGAGTCCCGCTCCTCGGGCCTGGCGTGAGAGGCGCCAAGGGGATGAGAATCACACGAGTCACCTGGATACGAAAGCACCGAACCGACCTTTTTCGCGAGGGTCGCTTGCGTCCAAGATCCCGGAGATGAAACGTTCGCCAGACAAGACGGAATCGCCGCGACGACGCAACTTTTATGGAAAGTCGAGGGCGGGACTCTCGTTTGGGCCTAGAGAGCCTGCGCAAGAGAATAACGCGCCTGTGAATCAAGTCAAGGCGGAGGACCGACCTGTGAGCGCTGCTGGAAGAGTACCGACTGAGGACCGACCGGCGAGTGCAGCTGGAAGATCACACGCCGGAGAACGACCGGAGAGTGCGGCGTCAAGAATACGTCCTGGCTCAAACTGGCTGCGACAAATGCCCTCAAAAGATGACCTTACAAATCAGGGACGTATCCCAGCGCTCGTTCCTGGCATTGAAGATTTGCTGCCATCAGTCGAGGGCGCAGAAAGTCGCGATGAACCGGCCGATCCACAACCAGCTGTGCCAGCATCCCCCGAGAAGAGCTTCGCATGGCAGGTGGATGACGACTTTACGGCAGGGGATTTGCAAGTATCAGATAGCCCAAGGATTCGGATGGGCGCGCGCCCTTTTGCAAACCGGATTCACTTTGACGAAGGAAGCGAGATTGATATCAACTCGCGGACAAGAGTGGCAACACCTGGTGCGCGCAACACCAAACTTGACGAGATCCGATCACGGGAAGTCAAGACAGGAAGCGATATCCCTCTTGAGGTATCGCGACCACACAACACAAAATTGGACGAGATACGGGAGCGTGAGGAAAAGGTTGAACATCAGATACCCATACCTGATCGAAATGCGCCGAGACCGAGAAATACTAAACTGGATCAGATACGACAACGGGAGATTAATGGACTCCCCAGGAGATCGATAGCATCGATCAGGTTGGGTGAGATTCGTGAGCAAAACGCAATGAGTCGCTCGCTTTCACCAGAAGAAAACTGGCCCCAGACGAGCCGAGGAATGACCCCGGAGACAAAGTCGACTGAGATCGAGACCAAGGAACCGCCTCGACCAAAATCTGCGTTTGAGATGTCTGGTGAGCGGATACCCGACACGCCTGTCACTATTTACAAGTCGCGACAAGCAAGCACAGGATCGCGGCCAAAGGAGGAGGAGGAGGAGAAGGACGGGGCCGATCGTGTGCGACCAAGTCTGTCGCACACACGTACTGATTCCCGAGACTTGTTACGACGCTTGGCCAGGGCTGCCAGTTCCAGTCCTGTACCAGAGACTGAGACGAGACAGCCGGCTGACAATGACAAACCCGCTCCTTTACCTTTGGATCCCAAACCCGACACTACATCTGCTATCCCACAACCTCCCATTAACAATGGTCCTCGAAACCGTCTACACCGCTCCAATCGAGATCCCGATTCGAAACCTACAGTCGGGTTTATTGGTCTGCCTCGAAGCCGCTCGGAGTCTGTTAAGAGCAAGAAATCCATGGATTCAGAACCAGACCCTACTGGCCGCATCGAAGCCGAGGCCAGCCTCTTTGAGCCTGCAGATAATCAGTCTGAAAAAGGTTCTGTCAAGGCGCCTTCACCGGAGCCTGATTCGGATGATGAGAAGGAGGTTGAAGCGACGCCGCGACCGCCAAAACCAGATCCCCTGACTATGCCTACACCAAAGGTCACGGGTGCATATGTAGAAACGCCTGCGACAGTCAAGACGGAGAAAATCGAGGTCAGGGAAAAGCAGCAAAAGCCAAAGAAAGAAGAGAGGCCATTGCGACCAAGATCTGCCTCGTACCGTGATAAGAGAACGGAGCGTGTGACGAGTGGTAGCGACAGAGACACAGCATCAGATCCCGGGACGGATGACAAACTCAGCACCAGGACTTCGTCGAGCGGACCGAGGAGACGCCGCACTCGTTCTCTGTCACGGCGCAGAGGAACACTAAAAAACTCGGCGAGACTCCCCAGTGTCAAAGACGATCTGAAGGAGCTCCAGCTCACTCATCACATTGAGGATTCAACATTAGATGATCTTGAAGAGGTTCTTCTAGGCCGCAAAGCCCCATCTCAAGAGGTTGAGGCCCTTCTCGAAAAACTACCCCAGAACCCGTCCCTTGAGGACGATTTTGACTTTGACTTGGAACTCGATACCAAACTCAACACCAGAACCAACCAAATCGACCCTCAAAACAACGACAACTCTGATCTGGACCGCCTCACACGCATGAACAATACTCTCAAGAGTAGCCTCTACGGAATTCATACCGCAGCAAGAGGCATCGAGCGTCTCTCGGATCAAGTGAATATTAAGAACAAGGCAGCCGAGAACAAAGCAACAGAAGACAAAGCTGTTCAAGACAAACTAGCCGAGCTTCAAATTCCTAAAGAAGAACCGCTCGAAGAGAAGCTTCTTGATACCGTCAAGCCCAAGCCAGTTTCTGAAAAGATGAATGCCCTCCACGACAGCGACGGCGCCAGCACCACCTACATTCTGCATCCTGCCGCCAAGAAGATGTCTTATGTTCAACTTCCTCTTCCAGAGCTCTATCGTCGCAAGCCGTCGTTTCGCCTTTCCCTGCTTGGACTTGTTCTATTCCTGCTCGCGACATGGTACGCTCTTGAGTCAGCTATGTGCGCTCAATTCTGTCGCCCAACTCGCTGCGGTAGCACCCCATGCGTCTGGTCTATCGACGACCCTACCTTTGGCAACGCCATCCCCGTGAAGCTGGATCAATGGACCACCGGCGGTCGCGGACGTATTCTGGCTGACCAGGTCAAGCAAGAGGTGCAGGACTGGTTCGCCGACGTTAAGGACTTTTACTACGACCGCGAAATCACCGACATCAACGTCAACAGCCTCTCCTTTGAGCAGAAGCGCCAGCATCGTCGACGGCTGCGCAAGAAGGGCCTTCTGAAGCCTCGCGTGGAAACGCCGGAGCAGCGGGCTAAGTGGGATGCGTGGCGAAGAGAGCGAAAGGAACAGGAGCGGCAGAAGGAGGCGCGAGAGATGGGCTATGATGTCGGGGGAGAGGTGGATGAGGACGAGACTATCGGAGGAGACACGAGGGTTTGGTAACCTGTACATTGGTCAGAGTGGTGGCTTAGCATGTACCCAAGGGGGCAGTTTACGTTTACGAAATGGATATCCCCAAAGCGAGCGACTGAGGTCGCTGAATTCTCTGCATCTTTGATAGTGTATTGACAATAGATGGTGGTGATATTTGCAGTTGGTATCAACCTCTAAGCCCATATAAAGAAAGCGGCCAACCCGCAGTGCAATTTTCCCATATCCCAACGCCATACGCCCTCGAATCTTGATCCTTTAACCGTCAATACCACCCCATTCTTCATCCTCATCCTCATCGCCGCTACCAGCCTGAACCCACGGCAACCTCTCATCTTCATAGCTCTCGGCCGCGCGCTCCCTCACAGACTTGATAGGACATCTCTTGAGCGTAATCACCAGCTCACCCATAGCCTTGACAAACGTCTCTGCCTCGGGCTGCTCGAGCGCCTTCTCACGCTCAAGTTCGTCAACCCAGATATCCAGCGCATGCAACCTAATCCCCATAGGGCTCTTTCGCAAATCACCCTCCGCCTCGAAAGGATACTCGGCCAACAAGGCGACAATAGCCTCGACATCACCATCCCTCCATCCCCGGTCCCTCGCAAGACGCACATGCGAAGCTAGAACGCGACGAACAAGAGTCAAGAACTTTTCGAGACGGAGGACGTCAATGCCTGTCCACTGGGCGCCGACAACGACCCAGAAGGCGCGAAGCCAGGGAACTGCGCAGGCTGGACGGAGAGTGAAGAGGAGGTTGGCCAGGTCGGATGCGAGACGCTGCTGGGGCAGAGGGCGGTCTGTCATCCAGAGGGCGTAGAAGAGACCTTTCCAGAGCTTTTGGGCGTCGATGTCGGAGAGGGTGGTGCGTGAGGAGAGGAATGTCGAGAGGGACTCTAGCGAAGCTGTGCGGAGTTTGCGATCTTGAGAGAGTTAGTTCAGCCATGGTGCATGGAAGGCGAGCGAGTGTTGAGACGAACCGCTTGAGGCAAGGTTGCGAATAAAAGGCATCTGGGTTTCGTCGGCGGCCATTGTGAAGGGTAGAGCGTCAACGGCTCCTTTTGGGATTGTGTTGCTGGAGCGATTAAGTTTGTATGTGGTTATTAGGGGGTTGCTGGGTTATTCGCGAGAAGAGTGTTGGTGATGGTTTGGTTTGGTGTTGTTGAAAGATGCGATCCAAAAAAGCTGGCCAACTTTTTTTCAAGGTCGAGGTGGGATGTCGGGTCATGTGGGGGGCTTTGAGGGAGTGGGGCCGCTGTCTTTCCGGGTCGGGGACTTTATTTATCTTTACGACTTGGTTAAAAAAAAAAAGAAAGAAAAAGGTGAAAGAATTATTTAATTTATTCTGGTTGTTTGGCTTCAGAGAACTATGTTGATATTGAGATCATTTTGCTATTTTCTATGCTTTATTGGCATTTACATCAGTATCGTTGGCTAATATCATTGGCTTGGTAGATACTTTTCTCGAGTTTGATAGAAGTTTTAGTTAGTTCTGCTATCAAAGAGTATCCTGCCTGGGACTGTCAAAGGACTGCACAATTCATAGTTAAACAACACCTACTTATACACCCACATGAGAGAGGATCATACAAACTCTATACTATAATCAATCACAAGAGATTGATAGATAAAAGACACTCCCGCAAAGCTTAGGTCCCTATTCATTCAGCTGTATCAACCACTAACTCCCAGCGGATGACCCCGCGCGGGGCATCCACCTCATACTTCACAGTGACCATTGACAGCCAAAATTTTAAAAAAAGTCCCCATTTCGTCACTTTTCATTCCTTCACTCCCACTCCAAACCACAAGGCTCTGCTCCCTATCAGCCAAGGCCCTGACTTTTTCTATTCTAAAAAAAATCACAGAGATACTGACGAGGACAACTCGTCATGGCCTCTTCCTCCGCACCCGAAGCTTCCACGGCGTCCTCGCCTCCCGTCGCCATCGTCTGCGTTGGCATGGCAGGCAAGCTACCACGAGCCCTTGCTGCGCATCCGTGCATCTAACCTCGTTCCTAGGATCGGGAAAGACGACCTTTATGCGACGTATTAATGCTCACCTTCATCAGAACGACACGCCTCCCTATGTCATCAACCTCGACCCTGCCGTGCTGTCGGTGCCTTTCGAGTCCAACATCGACATTCGCGACTCGGTCAACTACGAGGAAGTTATGAAGCAGTACAACCTCGGTCCCAACGGCGGAATTCTCACGTCTCTCAATCTCTTTGCTACAAAGGTTGATCAGATCGTCAACCTGCTCGAGAAGCGCGCCCAGCCCGACCCTGAGAAGCCTGATCGCAGACCGATTGATAGAATTCTAGTCGACACACCCGGTCAGATCGAGGTTTTTGTCTGGTCCGCTTCTGGAACAATTCTTCTCGAGTCGCTTGCATCTTCGTTCCCCACTGTCATCGCCTACGTTATCGACACACCGCGAACGGCATCTACTTCGACATTCATGTCCAACATGCTCTACGCCTGCTCCATCCTCTACAAGACGAAGCTTCCCATGATTCTTGTCTTCAACAAGACCGACGTCAAGGATGCCGAGTTTGCAAAGGAGTGGATGACTGACTTTGAAGCATTCCAGGAAGCGCTACGAAAGGATGAGGAGTCAGATGAGCTGGGCGGTGTGGAAGGTGGTGGCCATGGCGGAAGCGGATACATGGGCAGTCTGCTCAACTCGATGAGTCTCATGCTGGAGGAGTTTTACGCACATCTTAGTGTTGTCGGTGTGAGTTCACGACTGGGCACCGGCGTGGACGAGTTCTTTGAGGCCGTTGAGGAGAAGAAGCAGGAGTTTCTCCGCGACTACCTCCCCGAGCTCGAGAGGAAGAGGGCGGAGCGCGAGGAGCAAAAGAAGGCTACTCGTGAAAAGGAGCTGGACAAGATGATGCAGGGCATGTCGGTCGGTGGTCTCCCCGTGGCGAAGGACGATGACGAGGCAGACGTTGCCAGCGACGACGATGATACCGATTCAGACGAGGAGACCAACAAGCAGGGCCTTCAGGAGCGATACCAAGCCGCCATGGGCGACAATGAAGATTCTGTCATGGCGGATGCGAGCTTCGCCAAGTACCTCTACACCCAGAGGCAATAAAAAAAAAGAGCATATAGTGGCGTTTTGGGGGGCATAACAGGAATTCATCTGGTTTATTGGTTCTGTTTTTCTGCTTTTCTGCAGGTTAGATATCGCAAGGCGAAAACAAACAAGTAATCACGCAGTCTTCTTTCAGGCGCAAATCGTGTCGCATTGTCTATTTTGCCAAGTCCCAGACCCCGAAACTCCCATCTTGTAAATCAAATATGCCACAACACCCCCGTTCTTTGTCTTTTCGCTTCGTAATCCACTTGTTGATGTTTTATCGGGCCTCGAACTGGACCATTCTGCGCGTCGCAGTTAGCAAGACGATGTTCCTGACCAGAGACCGCAAGTGCTTACCGCTTGGTGCGCTCCTTGTAGAGGATACGGCCAGCGCAGTGAGGGCACGCGACGAGGGCGTCCTTGCCGAGGGTGACGCTGCCGCCGCAGTCGCCGCAGATGTACGCCATGACGTGGCGGACTTCGTGGGCGTCGCGGGTTCCGCCGCGCTGGGCGGTGGAGGCGGTAGGGACTTGGTACTCTTCGCGGGGCATTTTGTGGGTGATTGCGGTTGTGAGTTGGGTTGGGTTGGCGATAGTTGTGGTGGTGGTGTTGTGGGTGGGCGACAGAAAAGATTGGTTTGCTTGGTCATGAAGGCGGTGATGGGGCAAAGTTTGGACGGCAGAATTTAGCGGTGAGATGGGAGAGGGTACGTACTGGTATCTTGAACGCCAGAAACGGTTCCTAGTAGGTCTAGCAGCTACTTAGGGATGGGAGTGGGCGTTTGGATAAACTAGTCTTGAATTAGGAAAAGACATTGGAATGTATACAACTTCGTTCTTGTATCTATTTACATCAGGTTTGTCAGATATGTTCTATCAAGGCGGTAGAACTGTCTGTACATATGTTTCACTGAGCACTCTACTCCTCCTAGCATCTCCCATCTGATACCTATCCGTAGTCTCTTGATAGATACTGTTTAATGGCATCACTGAATACTAGAATTAAGGACTCGGCTTCAAAACAACCACTAAACACCTTGGCTATATATATATATATATATTCTTGGAAGCTATATGGTTGTCGCGCTCACTTTCCTGTCTCGAATTCATTCAAGGGACCCTCCCTGCCTCCCCAATGCGACACCAAGGCCGCTATAATTAAATTTAGCGTGCACTTCACCCACTAAAAGGCACTAAAACCCCAGCTCAGTTAGTTCCCGATTCCCAATGCCTGGGTTGCCCTGGTCATCGGCCATCGCATCTCAACCTCGGCATCGCATCGCATCGCCTTTACATCAACAAATTCATCCTCGACGACGTCTCTGTAACTTGTCTCGACCTTCTCTCAGATCACTTCAACTACAACTACAAATTCAACCATGTTCGACCCTCCAACTCCTCCAACAGAGGCATGTCCCTTTTGCACCATCTCATCCACCTTTGAACCCTTTGACCCCCTAAATCCCCCATCATCGACATCTTCTCTCATCGACCCAGAGCTTGCATCGCCCGCGTCATTCATTGTCCTCTCTACACCCGTTCTCGTCGCCTTTCTCGACATCCTGCCCCTAAGCCGCGGCCATCTCCTCCTCTGCACGCGCCCCCATCGTCCCAAACTCACCGACGTGACAGCTTCTGAAGCCGCGCATCTCGGACACTATCTTCGCGTGCTCTCCAAGGCAATGGCGCGTGCAACGGGCGTTGAGGATTGGAACGTGGTGCAGAACAATGGAGCTGCTGCTGCGCAGGTCGTGCCGCATATGCACTTTCACATCATCCCGAGACCGGAGATTAGAGCTAGTGGGAGGTTTAGCGAGAGCTTTACCATGTTTGGAAGGGGGAGGAGGGAGGAGCTGGATGATGATGAGGCCGTGATTCTGGCCGAGGAATTGAGGCAGAGTGTTGCTGCTGTCTTGAAGGAGGAGGAGGGTCGCAAGGAGGACAAGGCTAAGCTATGAGTTTAGCAGCGGCTTCTTGTTACCTCATTGGTCATTCATCTTTATAGCAAGGCTTGATCTGCACAAGTCTCAAACTGTTTAACACGAATCTGCGACCCATCCAGTAAGTTTTGTCATCAACTCCTCTCATACCTCCCTTGCTCATCATCGCCAAAGAAAACCTGTATAGGCAGAAACCTATCCTTGCCGACTTTGAACCGCTCTTTAATTCATCCAGTGCCGCCATCTCAACATCAGTCAGCTCCCATCTACTCAGCTCAAAGTTGGACTCGATTCGCGAGGGCTTGACGCTCTTTGAGACAACGCTCCAGCCATTCTGCAGACCCCACTGCAGCAGCACTTGCTGCGGTGTCTTGTTCTTTGCTTCGGCCACGGCTATCAAGGTCTTGTGGCGGTGGAGAGTCGAGCAGCCCGACCCCAGGCATGAGTAGCCCTCGGTGTGGATGCTTTGAGAGGCGTTGTATGCTATTAGCTCGGGGAATGGGTTGCAGGGATGCAGCTCGATCTGGTTGACCGCGGGTACAATCTTTCCAATCAGCTTGGGTTTATCATGTGGTCGGAATACTCGCCTTGGTAGAGGGGCTGTTCAACAGTCTCTCTCTATATGCGATATCCCAAAGTTGGACGCTCCAATATTTCGGGCTTTGCCCTCGCCAACCAACTTCTGCATCTCAGCCCACGTATTCACGCAATCCCACTCTTCATAGCACTGGGACGGGTTGACCGCACCTCGTGAGCGGGGCCAATGCATCAAATACAAAGTCAACATAATCCAGCCCGAGGTTCGTCAGGCTTTTCATGAGACCGTCGCGGACATGCTTGTGCCAGTTATTCCGGAGCTTGCTCGTCACCCAGACCTCCTCGCGTGGGACACCCGACGCTCGAATGCCTGCTCCGACTTCGCGCTCGTTGTGGTAGGCGAGTGCCGTGTCGGTGTGACTGTAGCCGGCGCGGAGGGCAGTTTCAACGGCGTTTGACGTTTGGCCGCGGTCGCAGTACCAGGTTCCGAAGGCGATGGTGGGCATCTCGTAGCCTGTGTTGAGGATGAAGGTGCGCCTGGGAATATCAGGAGGTGGTACTTTGGGTTCAGAATCGGATGAATGGGCTGGAGTCACGGCTGGAGTCACGGCTGGAGATGGTTCAATCTTTTTCGAATCCTCGTTGGGCTGCGATGCGAGCTCAAATCGGTTGAAAAAGGTATGAATAGTTTCGGTAGATGAGGCTCGGAGACGGGTCCAGCCAGAGCTCAAATATCGGCTCACCGACCTAATACATCATCACTACTCAGTCCAGTCT